>CM025150.1:6104363-6131115 GCA_013467495.1 Gossypium gossypioides
CAACTAAAATTGAAAAAAATTGAATAATGCACTCACACAAATTGGTTATGCAGTTCGGACCTTACCTAGAGAGCAATCACTATAATTTAATAGTACATGACACGATTTAAACTCAACTAACTCAATATGTTATAGACTCATTCCTATGCAATTTTCTAAGATTCACTCTTCCACTAAGAAATTCCCCGTTGAAAGCTTAGTCATAAATTGATCAAACCAATTTGTTTACAATACTATTTGCACTCAAATAAGTTCCTCTAATGAATGAATTAGTGCTCGTTCTATCTCATACATAAAACAATAAACAAGTCTTCAATGTATAGAAACTTGTAGGCTTGTGGATCCTAGCTAGTATGTGATAAAAAGATATCTTCACCAATGGAAATTACGCTCTAATTAAAATTCTTCAATATGGTATGTGATAAAAAGATATGTTAACCAATTAAACTTCTATCAATTGAAAATCTCTTTTAAAAAAGTAAAGTAAATCATATTAGGACTTCTTAAAAAAATCCTAGCTTGACTAAATATTTTCATCAATTAGGATCATGAAAACTGCTAATCAAAATCCTTAAAAATAAGAATAAAAATAGTCAAAATAATTGAGCCGATGCCAAGAAAATAGGAAAGTTGCATTTCATCCAATTACAAAGTGAATTATGACTGACAACACTAAAATTCTCCTCCTTTGGCATTTTTACCAAAAACTTTTGTAACAATTTCTTTAAGTAAGTTAAGCATAATATACAAAAGCTTCAAGATGAAAACTACCCCTTAAAATCACAACCTATGAAACCTAATAAAAGAAGTAATAGTCATAGTAAAATAAAGTCATCAAAGTAGCAATATCAAACATCCACTATATTAGGTACAAACATAATCTAGTAAATGTTTGTATCATCATTTTTCAAACAAAAAACAATCATTAATATTCAATGGCAACAATAACAACCAAATTAGAAACCACCAATTAAGCTCAGTTGCCCCTCAACAACTTAGCTCTATCTCCCATTTGTTTTTGGACAAAAATCAAAAGGGTTTCATGATGCTCAAGTAAGAATATATGCCTTGTAGCAAACTATACGACTCATTTGCCTTGTAAGAAGCTTTATTTACTTATTTAAGGAGTCAAATTGCTGGTCAATACATGCATTCTCAACATCCATGTGCTTTACTAGTTTGGCTTGTTCAGTAGCAGTTCTGCTTGTAATTGCAACTAGAGATCCATCTGTTCCTTAGATTTCATTGGACTTTGAATCTTCATTTTCCTCATCAATTTCCAAAGCAATTATTACATGTTTTCCCTTTACCATTTACTGGAAATCTTTAGCTTCAGTTGTGCAGGCTTGGGAATATTGTCTTTAGAAAATATATTATTTTGTCTCAATAAAATTTAGAAGCCTAATTGTTCTTGGAAACACATCCACAAAAGCTTTGTATAGGAATCCACAAACGATCCAATTGATCAAGTTGCATAATGACGGTAATATCCATAGGATTTCGCACTTCTCGACAAATCTAACCTATTTATATTTTGAGTGATATTTTTTATTGGACCAAATAAAAATAAATATGGGTCTTTGATAAAGAAGAAAGACGATAATGGAAACATGTGTCTCTTGTTTTTGGTCTCTACATGCTTCACTATCTCATCAAAGATTAGTTTCCCCTAATTAATATGAATGAAAAAGGCTACCTTATGGAGAAGTATTGCCATCTTTTTGTAGATGCACATGATCCTTGATCTGTTGTAATTCGGTGTAGCAGATTAAACTAGTTTTCACATTTAAGGAGCTTGAATACAAGCATTTTCATAATGTTTTAAGTAAGTTTCTTTAGTTTTACTTACATCTAATAAAATATGCACATTGAGTCTTTTATTAACATTAAGGGCCGAATGAGGCCTAAATGAGAGCTAACGTACTTTGTACGTGTACAAGAGACCATTAGAAGGCATTTTGGACCAATACTGGACACTATGTCACAACATAGGAGATCTGATGTTGCAAGATAGGGAACAAAATGGAGAAAGTAAGAAATTATCTTCAATGTCACGACACAAGCTAAGGGTGTCACAACATACCCTTGAAGATGGTTGTAGAGGAGCATACTGGTTGCTATGCCGCGACACAGGTTTTGGTGTGTCACGACATCGACTCTGTGATGAGAATAAAACACGAAGTAGTGGCGTTTTGGTCTGCACAATTGAACTTAAATATCGGGAACGTAAGCTAACCTAGGGTTAAGGACGACAGCTACCTGAAAGCTATAAATAATCTTCTTTTGTACACATTATGAACACATTCCATTAGCTTAGATTCTCTTTTTAGGTTTAAGTTTTGTTTTTTTGCTTTCTTTAGGTTTTCATAGGTTTAGTTTATTTATTCTTTATTTCTTTCAAGAGTTTTGAGTTATAAAAAAGATCAACTGTTGTGGATTCACACTTATTATCAATATCAATCAGGATTTTCTTAAACTCTCTATTTTAATCCATTTTCTATGACTTATTCTTCCATCTATTCCATGTTGTTTATGAAAGTCATGAAGAATTAATCCTTCTATGGGGGATTAACGAGTGGAAGCATGATCTTTTAACTGTTTTGTAGGGTTATTCAACAGATCGACTATTCGAAAAAGGAAGAACGTGAAACAAACCCTAGGTCAGACAACCATGAGAAGTCATCAATGTGGGAATTAACCCAAAATTGGTATTACCCATTCGTGAACACCTTTACCCTAAGTCAGTCTAAACTATGAGGTCAGAAGATAAGTAGTTCTTGCTGACTCGTTATGTTAGTGGGAAGATTAGAAGATCCTGCTAGAGTAGCGACTAGTTGATTGACGAAGAACCTGAGACGACAGTTGATTGAGACTGTTAAAGCGAGCTAATCACTTATCTTTAAATTTGGTTCACTTTATTTCTCTCTATCTCTTGAAATTTTAATTCTTTTATGTTATTTTATTTTATTAATTTAAAAACCCTAAAAAAATCTCTTATTTTACTATAGCACTATAACTGATTTAAAAGTATTAATTAGGTCTTTAAGTGTTTAGATTAAGATTGATTTAGTACTCGCCTCCCTTGGGTATGATCCTCGAATTACTCGCTCACTTTGTTGTAAAATCTACATTACAAATCGACCTATATACTTGCGAATACCGCCTAATTCTCCATTCTATTGTAGTATTCACACTCTGGACATTAGTACGTCCGAAGGCGGTTAAGTTGTTGTCATCGTTACCGGGGAGGCACTATCACTAGGTTAATTTTAATCTTTGCACTTTAAAGGAATAATTAAGAAATTTTTAGGTTATATATATGATTTTATTCCATTTATTTCTACTAACCTCCTTTTTCTGGGTTTAATGTATGAATCGCAGTAGGGGCGCACTTATTGTAGTAGCCACAGATCTAGAGAAAATAATCCAAAGGAATCGCTGACAGTAGCAACAGCAGATGCAAGAACAACCACCACTTGCTTCAGGTAACGTACCACGTGACAATCCATTGTTCGGTGGCATTGACGATAACGCCCTAAGAGATCCACCACTACCATAGCGACCTGCAAACGTATATATGGCTCAGAATGAGAGAACTTTATGGGATTATGCCCTACCAAGTTTAGATATGGTTTAGGAAAGTATAGTGAGACTGACGATTACAGCTAATAATTTCGAAATCAAACTGACGATGATACAAATGATCCAAAATAATTTTCAATTTAGAGGCACTATGATAGAGGACCCTAATTAACATTTGAAACAGTTTCTTCAACTCTCTGATACTTTTAAGTATAACGGGGTGATGAATGATGCTATTCGTCTTCGATTGTTCCCCTTTTCTCTGATTGATAATGCCTTTTATTGGTTAGACTCGCAGGCTCTAGGATCAATCACGACTTGGGATGAACTTGCTGGAAAATTCTTATAAAAGTTTTTCTCAATTAGTAAAACAGTCCAATTAAGAAGAGAATTTTTGTTTTTAGACAAACGGAAGGAGAAAGCTTTTATGATGTGTGGGAACGCTTCAAAATGTTGATTCAAAAATGCCCGCACCACGGATTTCCTGAGTGAATGGCATTGCAAATATTTTATAATGGGTTGGATGCAAACACAAGATTTGTATTAGATTGAGCAGCAGGAGGAGCCCTTATGAATATGACGTATGAGGATTCGTATGAAATTATTTGAAAATATGGCATTAAACTCCTGTCAGTGGCCAACTGAATGATTCACATATGGCCAGAAACTCGCTATGGTTAAATCTATTCAAGAGGATGATAAGTATAAGCAACTCATGGATAGACTCAACTGTATTTAATCTGTTTTGACACCGTCTATGCATGGAGGAGACAAGCCACTCTTTCATTATATCAATAATCCTATTGAGGATATAAATTATGTTGGGAATAGAGGTGGAACCCTTATTCAAACACATACATCTCGATTGGAGAGATCACCCGAACTTAAGATGGGGAGGAAATCGAGGAGGAGGTAACAATTCAAATCAAGTTAAAAATACTAATTACCAACCTCTTTATTTGCAAAAACCCCAAGACAGAACCAACCCAAGTGACCATACTGCATGTGGTCAACATTTAGATAGAATTGAGGGAGAGATGTAGTCAATGAGAACAAATGTCAAGTAGATGCAATCTGAGTGCACTAACTCAACAAGAACATTGACTAAGCTCAAAGATCAAATGATCCAAATGATGAGCATGATGGCCGACATTAAAAGAAAAATTGGCATAGGTATTCCTAGCAATATAGAGGATAATCCATGGAGGGAAGGTAAAGAGATGTGAAAGCTATAGCACTTCGATCGAGCAAGGAATTGAGTAGCCCAAAAATACCTGCCCTGGAGGAAACTATGGATAATACTTATGAACCTCAAGACAATTCCCTAGAAGTGGAAGATAGACCTGAACTAAAGGAGGAGAATGCACTAGCAGCTGAGATGGGAAAAGAGACACTTAAAGATGATGAAATCATGAAAGTCCCATTTACATCAAGATTAGAAGAAAGAAAAAAGCGGGACGAGGATGAACTTGTAAGTTTGAAAAAAGCAGGACGAGGATGAATTTGTAAGTTTTTTGAATTTGTTTAAAACATTAAATGTTAACCTACCTTTGATTGAGTTAATTGAGAAGGTCCCTAAGTATGCTAGGTTTTTAAAGGAGATGGTAGCAAGGCGTAAGAAAATCAAGGTAGGAGAACAAGTTAATTTAAGTGCTTCCTATAATGTAATTATTTCTAGACAAGTACTACGAAAATTGAGAGACCCGGGTAGTTTTACTATTCTCATAGAAATAAGGAGTATTCACTTTAATAGAGCCTTATGCGATTTAGGAGCTAGTATTAATTTAATGCCTTTATCAATTTTTGAAAAACTCGGGTTAAGGAATCTTAAAGCAACTCAAATAATATTGCAATTGGTTGACAGGTCTTCAATACATCCAAAGGGGGTTCTAAAAGATGTGTTAGTCAAGGTGTGAAGCTTTATCATTCTTGTAGATTTTGTAGTACTTGATTTTGAGGAAGATCGTGAGATACCAATCTAACTAGGAAGACCTTTCCTAGCCACTTCGAGATCCACCATTGATTTAGAGAAAAATGAGTTGACAATGAAAATTAATTGTGAGATTGAAACCTTCAAATGCGACTATCAACTGAACGAGGAAAATATGAGGAAATTAGGGGAGCATTGCAGAAATTTATCTATTTTTGACATTCCCAAATCAAGGGAAATGCTTCCTTTTATGGATACAGAAAGAATAAATAGGTTCAAGGAACGAGCCATACGGACAATAGCAGAATGGCACGATGGATGGTGGACGAATGCTAATAGAATAAAAAGATTGTCCACGGATTAATTGGCAATACTGCTGGATAAATCTGGTAGTATAACTTCAAATTTGTGAATTGTTGCATGATATTTGGTAATTATTGTATATCTAACTAACCATATAGTTTATATTTTAACCTTTATTTGATATAGGTTTATCCTTAGATCGAAACATCCTTAAGATGGAGCTCTAGGCTGAAACAGAGTCATTGTCGTGACATCACAATAGCAAGTTGCGACATAGCAGATAGTTCCTGAGAATCTCCAAATTGTAGGATGTGTCGCGACACAGAACCATTTTGTCGCAACACGGAACCCCTGTGTCATGACATCGCTGTAAGTTTTTATAGGGTTGACCCGACCCATTGCTTAACCCGGTGGCATAAAGATTAATTTTACTTGTGTTCTAAACCTTTAAAGCCCTATTTTATAACCTAAACTCATATTTTCTCCTAATTAAAACACTTTTTAAACCCTAATCCCTCAAATTCTCTCAAATCACTCAACACTTCTTAAACCTTAAACCCCTAATTTTTTACAAATCTCCTTTCAAAAACTTCTCAATCATACTGGTGCAACGAGGAACGAGAACATTGCTAGGAAAGTTAGGCTTGAGGTTGAAATACAATGCCTCCTAGAAAAGTTAGGCGAACTATGGAAATAGAGCCGTCGGTGGTTCAAACTCTCTCTAATTTTCTAAATCCAAATGTTGAAAAGTATTTCAATGAAATTCAAGGGAAAACATTCATTCAAGAGAGGAGATTTGATCTATCAATGATTTTGAGTAAAGATATTTGGCCTTTGATTGAGGGAAACATTTTTGGATGATCTTGAAGGATAATGCTGTAGTACTTATTGTCCAAGAGTTCTACGCATCTCTATGGGACCACGAATCTAGAAATACTGAAGGTCATATATGGGATACAGTACTTGTATAAGGGAAAGAGGTGCAACCCCGAGAATAAATTGTGAATTTTATAATGTTCCATACTATGAGAATGATTTCATTGTGAAACTGATATAGAATATTTTAGAGACATAGATATGGATAGTATTATAAACTTTTTAACTGAAAGAAGGGGTGAATGGAAGTATCGCACAGGTACAAATATCCTATTATCTTTTCATCAAGCCATTATGTTTCCTGAAGCTAAAATGTGGATTGAATTCATTTGCACACAAATTGTACCTGCTTTAAATGTTTCTAACATTAATACTTTTGGAGCATTTTTACTCTATGCTATTTTACAGAAAACGTAGGTTTGTGTTGGTAAATGGATCCACCAAAACATAGGATGATGCATTAGTAACTAGAAGGTGGGAATGTTCTTTCTCAATCTGGTAACGACTTTCTACAAAAAGGCAGGTGTACCCATGACCTCCACTGAGCAGTTGTTAAAACCATCCTAAAGTATTATCGGGGACACATTGTTCCAATAATACATCGAGTTAAGGGAAAAACAAATAAAAGACGGGAACAAGTGACATCAAGAAATAACAGCTACATCTACCTCGTCACAAATGTTGGCACGAGCTCAACAAGACATTGGTGAGAGCAATCATCCAAAGTTAGGTTGGATGATTCAGTGGATGCAAGAATCGGGGCCAAATTTTCAAAAGTTTGCTAGGCAAAATAACATCTGAGTCCCCAATTATACAGTAGATATGTTTAGTCCGACGAGTATGGAACAAGAAGAAGAAACACCGAAAAACGAAGTGGAAGGAGAAGAAGAGAAAGATGACGGGGATGAGGAGATGGACAATGTGGAAGATGATTGAACTATTTTTAATTTTATAAAGACTTATATTAATTTTTGGATAATTTAGACTTTGTAGGAGTAGGATTAATAAATAGATTTTAGTATGTTGCATCTTGTTTAAACTTTCTATGTAGGAACCCAAAATAAAGGAGACACAAACATATTCGAACTTTACACGATCAAAGGAGAAAGCACCCACTAGTAGCAGTTAAAATAATAACGATAAATCGGGTAACTTCTTTCTTTATATTTTGATGGGCTACATATTGTGAATAATGTGTCAATTAAAGTGTGGGGGGTAACATAGGTTGTTTTTAAATTTTTCTGTCTTTTGGTGTGCTTGAGCTTGTAGAAGTACAGGTGATTGGTTAGGAGCATGTATGTAGGTTGTTTGTGTTTATGAATAAATTTGGCATAATGATAGGAGATTGTAAATTTTTTATCATTAGACTGCTAAAGTTCTATATGTTACATTGTAAATAGGTATTAAGCTATCATTTGTACCAAGTGATATAGAAATTACAAGGAAACGAGCATGCTAGTATGAATGATAAATGGTTGAATTTGTGTTTGTATGGTTGATTAAATTTGTGCATGATGAGATATTTAGGGATGTTCTAAGGCATTGTTTGGAACACATCTAGAGCCAAAAAGCTATCCTATTTATACATCACATTTAGTACCGATTTTAAGCCTTTTAACACTTCTTGATGAACTGCATTACAAACCCCGAGCCTGAAAATGTTAATTTGTATATTCTCTTTTTCTTTTGTCTTATACTACATGATTATAGATGTCTGGCCATACGTATTGAGGGTTAAGTAGATACATCATGGCGGAGTTTGTAAAATTAGAGTGAAATAGGAAAGATTGGTGTGATATATGAACTATAAGTTAGCCTAATTTGCAAAATAAAAAGAGAATTGGTACGAGTAGAAAAGTCTTAAACTAGCAAAAAAACATTAATGAGTGAGATGTACTAAAAAAGAGAAAAGTCACAAAGTCACAAAAGAAAGAAAAAAAAAGAAAAATTCGTTCATTAGTGCAAAAAAACTCGTAAGGCTAGCCATAGTTAGTATGTCATGCTATGACTTCCTATAGATAGAGAAACAAGAAAGGTGAGAGAATGAGAAATAAGGCAGTGAGCGGGTAAGGGTCACTAAGGGGGGAAGAATAGGGATTAATATGATGTGCCAAACTATTTTCGTGTTTGTAACCTTTTAATGCTTATTGTTTTTGAATTCCATATCTGTCCTAAGCCTTAGAATGTTATAAGGCAAAAAGCCCTATGTGACCTAAGTATCCTTATACATGAAGGGGCATCATATTAAACATTCACATAAATGACTATTTGTATTCTGCTAAGATAAATCAAAGTATTTGTATGATTTGTTGATGGATTCCTATAAGTGAGAACCTTAGTACTTTTATAGTTTGTAACATACTAAACTTAGATGTTTGTGATCAAAAGTGGTAAGTCAACTACTCATCATGTTGAAATTATTAGTAAGCATGAAATGCCTAAGTCATATACTCCGAAATCAATACTTGTATCATACTGGTTCAAGGGTCATCGTTTGATTTGTCATATTTTTTTATGTTGCTTGAGGAGAAGCAATGACTTAAGTATGGAGGAGTTTGATATACTGAAGACAAGCAATGACTTAAGTATGGAGGAGTTTGATCAGCCTTAATTCGGTTTAGTAGATAAAACTAGTTTTCACATTTAAGGAGCTTGAATACAAACATTTTCGTTATGTTTTAAGTAAGTTTCTTTAGTTTTACTTACATCTAATAAAATGTGCTCTTTTATTAACCTGAAGGGCCAACTGAGGCCTAAAGGAGAGCTAACGTACTTTGTGAGTGTACAATAGACTATTTGAAGGCATTTTGGACCAATACTAGACACTATGTCGCAACATGGGAGATTCGATGTTGCAACATAAGGAACATAATAGAGACAGTAAAAAACTGCCTTCAATGTCACGACATAGGCTGAGGGTGTCACGACATACCCCTGAAGATGGCTGTAGATGAGGATATTGGTTGCTATGCCGCGACACAGGTCTTGGTGTGTCACGACATCGACTCTATGATAAGAATAAAACACGAAGCAGTGGCATTTTAGTCTGCACAATTGAACTTAAATCTCGAGAACGTAAGCTAACCTAGGGTTAAGGACGATAACTACTTGAAGGCTTTAAATAGGCTCCTTTGGCACACATTATGAACACATTCCATTAGCTTAGATTCTCTCTTTAGGTTTAAGTTTTGTTTTCTTGCTTTTTTTAGGTTTCCATAGTTTTAGTTTATTTGTTCTTTGTTTCTTTCAAGATTTTTGAGTTATAAAGAAGATCAACTGTTTTCGATTCGCGCTTATTATCAATATCAATTAGGATTTTCTTAAACTCTCTATTTCAATTCTTTCCTTATGACTAATTCTTCCATCTGTTCCATGCTATTTATGAAATCCATGAGGAACTAATCCTTCTATAGGGGATTAGTAAGTGGAAGCATGATCTTTTAACTATTTTGTAGGGTTATTCAATAGATAAACTGATTAGAAAACAAAGAACGTGAAACAAACCCTAAGGCTGACAACCCTGGGAAGTCATCAAGGTGAGAATTAACCCAAAATTGGTATTGCCTATTTGTGTACACCTTTACCCCAAGCCAATTTTGACTGTGAGATCGGAGGCTAAGTAGTTCTTGTTGACTCGTTATGTTAGTGGAAGATCGGAAGATCCTGCTAGGGTAGTGACTAGCTGATTGACGAAGAACCTGAGACGACTGTTGATTGAGATTGTTGGAGTGAGCTAATCACCCATCTTCAGATTTGATTCACTTTATTTCTCTTTATCTCTTGCAATTTTAATTCGTTTATGTTATTTTATTTTATGAATTTCAAAACCCTAAAAAAATATCTCTTATTTTACTATAGCACTATAACTGATTTAAAAGTATTAATTAGATATTTAAGTGTTTAGATTAAGATTGATTTAATACTCGCCTCCCTTGGGTATGATCCTCAGAGTACTTGCTTACTTCATTGTAAAATCTATATTACAACTCGACCTATATACTTATGGATACTGCCTCATAATTCTCTATTCTATTGTAGTATTCACACTCTGGACGTTAGTATGTCTAGAGGCGGTCAATCCTCTTCGAGGGAAACTTGTTCCTTGTTGTAATTACTAGCAAGGTAACATATGTAGGCTTCAATTTAAAGATTTAAAGTCTCGACCCTCTAGCCATGTCTTTTTCAAGCCTTTCGACAAGGTTTCTACCAAGTACCCATAGTCAAGAATGCATTCTTAATATTCTCCAGTGTGCTTCAAGTAGTTGTTGATGATGGCCAAACTAAATTTAAAATAGTGCCCAGGAACATAGGCTTGCATAAAGTGTCTATCATCAAGATTAGTGATTGACTTTTGTAAGTTTGTATTAAGCTCCACCCTACCACCATCTTTGGAAAAAAAATGATTTAGAAACATTAGAATTATGCACAACAAAATGTTTAAAAGTTTTCTTTAAAATCAACCTGTTGTGATATTTATATCAATAAACCCTTTTATTTGAACAGTACTTGTGTTTAGGATTAGGCAAACTAAATCATTCCCATCTTTCAACCACTTGATCTTCTCCACTATCCTCGACCTCAGTTTGCTAGAGTGTGGGCTTTATTCACAAATCGATGAAAAAGTTTACTAAAACTCTAAAGGCTAGAAACCAAAATATGAACTCCATCGAAAGATAGAATTTAGTTTGAAAATAAATTTTCTATATTTTGATAGAATATTGACATATATGAAATGTATATTTAACCTAACCCTTAGTCTCTATTTATAGAGAAAATAACAAGAGTCTCAGTAGAACAAGTTATAGTCGAATAATAATATTTTGATAGGAAAAACAACTCTTAGATGGAGTGTTCTACAAGGGGTTGTGATAATAACCATCTCTGGGGCTAGGGTTTGTTGCTCGTACCTTTAAACCAGGACTATTGAGCCTCGTCATATATTAGATCAATTATATCTGTTATTTGGTCTTTGAACCAACTCATATAATTTATCCAATCCCAATTAATATGTTTCCTTTGACCAATATATTATTTATTCATTTAATTAACTGATTAATTAATAAAATCAATTAAATAAATTCTTTAACTCAATTCTAATTCTTTTAAAATCATGACAACTTTAATTTATTAGAATTTATGAGCAAATTATTTTAATTAAGTTGTTCTCATGATACTACAATGACTTGATTAATTAAATTTTCACTTTGAACTTCAATTCTTTAATTACAAATTAAACAATAATTCAAAGAAATTAAATGAATTAATTAAATTAGGTGAATGAATTTAACCCAAAGAGATTAAGAATATCCTATGAGGGTAACACACATATTACAAGGTCATTGGACGACCATAAATAAGTTGTTGTCATAATGGTATATAATGAGGGAGAGTTCAGTCATGGTACTTTTAGTGTGTTGAATCAATGACTAAATAATGTTGTAATTAATAGACGATGAGTTAAAAGTTAATTACAAATTATTTGAGCACTAATTATATATATCTAATTGCTAACTCAATACAACCCTTGACAAATTGTATTTGAATCGATACATTGAGTAAATGAAAATGATAAATTAGAGAAATTGATCACATGTAGAACTATCTGTAGTGAATGTGCCTTCTCGCTATGAGAAAGAGATGACTTAGAGAATTATATTAATTTCTTTGAGTTTTTATTTAATTTATTGTAATTAAATAATTGAAGTTTGAAGTGACAATTGAATTAAACGGTCATTGTAGTTTTATTGAAAAAGACAATTAAATTTATTTATTGATGGATAATATTACAGTAAAGTTATCATGACTTTAACAGAATTAAAATTAAGTTGAAAAAATAATTTAATTGAGAAATTAATTAAATAATTAACATTTTTGGGAATCAAAAATTGAATATTGGTTTGGTTGAATTATAAGAGTCGGTTAAAGGCCCAGTTAACACATCTAATTGTGCCCAATACATGAAACAAGCCCAATACACAGGGTTCTCGGAAGGGTGTGTGCGCTGCTCACCTTGTAGTCTTACTGGGAATGCATGTATTTTATATTAAAATATTATTATTTTGTTACCTCTTGCTCAACTAAGACTCTCATGTTTTTCTCTATAAATTGAGACTATTGGTTATGTCAAAATATACATTCTTGATAACAAAGAGCTAGAGTGTTCATTCGGCTTGCTATTAAACACCGTTTGCTTACCAATGTAGAAAGGTTACGAAGAGGATTGGGAATAGATACTACTTGTGGTATATATGGCCATAATTATGGGAATGTCCTTCATGTTCTACAAGATTGCACAACAGCAAAGGAAATATGGATGCAGTTAATCCCTACAGGTAAACAATCTATTTTTTTTTGCAGGGTCTCTTTACGAGTGGATGGAGCTTAATCTACAGAATCAACAAGCCATAAACCTAGTGGGAGGAGTCAATTGGACTTGTCTGTTCGGGATTATCATTTGGCGCATTTGGAAGAATCGAAACCTACGCATATTTCAAGGTCTTTCGTGAAGTGCTGATGAGGTTATCAAAGCCTCTTTATGTTGGGCAAAGCAGTATGTCTCGGTGTTAAGTTCGCATGTCACTAAATTTTCAAGATCGAATTTCGTTCCTGTTTCTCCGGATGGTTGGGTTTATTTAAACAAAGATGGTTCGGTTAAATTCGTGGATATGTTTGCCACAGCTGGAGGGCTTCTGCGAGATCATAATGGGAATTGGATTGTTGGTTTTAAAAGGTATTTTGAAAATTGTGAAGTTATTGATTCAGAATTATGGGGCATCTTAGATGGGTTGAAAATTGCTCATGATAGCGGCTTTCAGAAAGTTATCATTCGGAGGAAAAATCTTGAAGTTGTTAACCTCATTCATGAAGGAGTTCGTGAAGGTTTTAATTCTGCTTTAGTTAGGAGAATACTTTTGTTTTTGACGCTTTTTAGCCATTGGAATCTTCAACATATTCCTAGAGAAGAGAATAAAATTGTAGACATGATAGTCAAGCTTAGGTGAGACAGAAAACCAGGGTTGCGGTTGGTTGATAAGAATTATATGATGAGTTTTCTTAATATTTGATACTTGAGTTGTAATTCCCTTTTCACCAAAAAAAAATTTTAATAAGATTTTCTTTAAAGCAAATTCTATTTTTCAAGAGAACCTTTATGAGGTTGCTAGCTCGTATTGATTTTCCATATTGGAATATCAATAAAATTTCATTTTTTTTACTGGTTGGTGAATTTGGAGCTCACTTTCTTAGAAAACTAAGGGTTCAAGAATAGCAGAAAAGATTATGTTGGTAGAAATCCAAGAAATCATCAAGTTCACCTAACCCAAACCATATGTACTAATTTGGTGAAGAATTTATTTCTATAAATAAACACAAAGGATTAATTTTAGAAAAATATTTTTTTCTGTATGCAACAAAATCATTTTCTAAACCGAATTTTTTCAATAGGATCCTGTCTAACTTCTCGCTCTTCGAACCCAAATTTTTCAATATTGATTGAGTTACAGTAATCTTTTTCATTGTTGCATTGCGTTTGCCACTCTTTTAATTAAAAAAGGAGGCTTGTTCTTAAATTTTCTTCAAAATTATTTGTTTATCTTGTTTAGCATAGAATTCTCATTAGTGAGGCTTACATTGATCTTATAAACACCATCCCACTTGTCAAGAGCCTTGTAAGTGTCCTTGAAAACTTTAGAAGGTTTAGTTTCACCGTCATTTTAGTTGTTTAAGTTAGTTGCAACTTCAGTTACAACATAGGATGTGAAAGATACATAATTGCTTAGATGCTATTCATCTTTATCGTACTCACTAGTAGAGTCATAATTAGTACATGACATGCACAATGGCCTCTTTTTTGTTTTGTGTATTGACGTACTCATCTTGTATATGGCCATATCCCTAGTATTTATGTAAATGGATGCCTTTTTTTTTTATTGGGGGTTTCTTTTTTAATGGTTGCAAGTTTCTATTTTTCTTTATTGATGCTAGACATCCTTAAAATAAATTGTTCTTCCTTAGAAGCTTATTGAATGCCCTATTAAAGTTCTTAGTTTGAAGGGAAAACTGCCCATCTAGGTTTTCAATAGTAGTTTTATCCTCGAAATTGAGGAAGCAACTTACAAAGTAATGTCTTTTTCTTTTTGACTTTTCCCTTTTTGGTTTCTTTCAAATTCATCTTGAATGTTTGTAAGGACTTAGTCAACTTGTGAATCCTTAATTTGTTGATGTCCTTATCCTTCTCTATGCTAGTCACCTTGATGGAGAAACATTTTAGTAGAGACCTTAGAATTTTGTGCCTCAACTTAGCATTTGAGTACTCCACACCAAAAACTAACACTTGGCTAAAGTTGTCACATAGATGTTGTATAGAAATTAGACAATGCTTCATCTTCTAATATTCTGAGATTCTCAAACTTGGAAGTTAATAGATGAAATTTTGATTGCTTAATAGTAAAGGATCCTTTATTTATTTTCTCAGGTATGGTCCTAGCATTTTAAAGTCGTGGTGCAATTGGATGTTCTCTTGAATTCCTATAAATCCACTCTATTTAAATAGTATTTAGAACTTTGGAGTTATAGTAGGTAGCCTTATCCTCGTCAGTGGTCCAAGTTGTTTCTGGTTTTAAGGTAGTTTTAAGGTACTAACATTATTTACTACAACCATTAGTGGTTCCCATCAAGTAAGCACTGTTCACCATGCCCTCTCATTTATGCACTTGATAAACACCTTCATACGTGTTTTTCAGTATGTGTAGTTGGAGTCATAGAGCATAAGAGGCTTGGAGATCAAGCTTCATTCATCATTTTAGTAATTCAACAACTAGATATTCGCCAATTTTATATGGTGTTTATCTTTGATATCCACTATTCTTGTTGAGTTTCTGGTCAATTGTATTATTAGTTGCTACTAAATATACAATTAAAATTGCAAATATAAAACAATGTACACATGATTTGGCTACACAGTTAAAAACCTTTTGCTACATTTGTGGTGCCTTGCTTAGAGAGTAATACATTACATTCAATAGTACAAGACATGATTTAATCTCAATTATTTACCATGTTGTAGCCTCACTTTTATACAGTTATTTAGATTCACTCTTCCACTAAGACTTTCCTCTAGAAAGCTTAGTCATAAACTAATCAAAACAATTTGCTCTTAGATGAGTTCCCCTAATGAATGGTTTAATTATCGCTATAACTTGTACATAAAAGAATAAACAAGTATTTAATATATAGAGAGTTGTAGATTTATGAATCCTAACTAGTATGATCACCATACCCAATTAAAACTCTTAAAAATGATAAGTGATAATAATAGATCTTGTAACACCCCTAACTCGTCCCTGTCACTGGAGTAGAGGTTACGAAGTATTATCGAACAAATTGAAACATTTAATTTAAAAAAAACAGTTATGTAGATTAAATAATAACATTCAGTAATTCATTTTCATTTAAGTAAGAATACACTTATGGGCCTTAAACTGAGCCTACGAGGCTCTAGAAACAGTTTGGGAATGTTTGGGGATCAATTTGAAATAAAATAGAAAATTTTGGAAGAATTGAAAATTGTTGGAAACGGGGGTCCCAGGCCGTGTAACATAGCCCAGGTCGTGTGAGTATTCCGTGTATGGGACACACAGCCATGTCCCAGCCCGTGTGTGTATCCATGTGGGTATTCGAAATAGGGTCACACAACCATGTCATCAGACCGTGTGGTTCATCTTGCACCTAAAACTTTAAATGACACACGACTACCGACGACCGTGTGGCAGCTCGTGTCCAAGGTCTTATGCTCCCTATTTAACCCCTAATGCAAGCCAAATCAAGCACGCATATAAAGACACCCCATACCTAGCTTAACTCACATGGTTAAAAACACATTCAAGGACGCCAAAAACATGGCAAAAATCATTCATCCTATGTCTAACTAATATGCCATCAAAAGGCACCACAATTCACATATCAAACCTAATCGAATTCAACATCTTAAGTTCACTTACTTAACATAAATCATACATACCAAATAACCATTTAAATAGCATAGCATACAACCATAATTTAACTACTTTAAATTAAACAAACACAAACCCAACATCACCTATTTACATTATCTTTTACAAACCAACAACAACTAAAGCATTTAACCACAAATAAGCTTAGCGTAAACTCAAAATAATAAAAGGACTAAGATAACATTTTAGCCCTATACATGCCATTTATAAAAATATGCTAAATTAACCAAAAACTACCAAAATGATGGTTGGATAGTGTAATGATGTTCTGACGAGAATTCCAATCGAACGAGCTTTTCAACGATCTATAGAAAAGAAAACAACTAAATAAGAAACTAGTGCTTAGTAAGTTTGTATAAAATTTAAACGTAAGCTTACCAATTTAACTCAATTTATATAATTCATAAATGTTCCATTAGTATGCTCATATATTTAACAACTTTTATTTCCAACCACCAAATTCAAATGGTTACTGAACTTGTACATATATAATAAATTCTAACGGTTCAAGAAACACATATTTGAAACTTATCAACTTATAAGCCATTCAACACTTTTCAAATGTAACATTTATACAACTTAAAGCATATTCAAGTATTTTTCATTTTGTCCAGCAATCATATAACTTACGATGAAATCATGTTTACATAGATGAAACCTTTAATACCTGTTGAACCATATGAAACATCGTCGGATACTCAGGAAATGCTCACACGAGCTGTGATTGTAACTTGTGATTGTATATGCTCACATGAGCTGTGATTTAGGCCTGCTCAAACGAGATGTGGGTTGGGATATTAAGCTACATGATGCTGCTCACATGAGCTGTGGATAATCCGTAACAAATGCAGGACCTTGGCCATCGATACGACATTCGGGACCAATACCCGAAACCGTATAATCCCTAATGACCTAAGTGCTTACGAGGCTCAAATGGGATACTTTTCATATCTTTATCATTGACGTTCGTTTCCGTTATACATTTCATACCACATGCGTATAATCCACATCATCAATAATTTCATCCATTGACTATGAAACAATGTAATCCAATTTAACATATAACTCACATTAAACATTAAAAATACCTAAACTAAATATCCTTTAACAATAAATAATTCCACAAGAAATAAATTAACTATATTACAAACTTACCGATGCCAAAACGATTCCTAACACGAATTGACAACTACTCTACTACTTTAGCTTTTCTGTGATTTGAGTCTGTTTGAATCATGTGTTGATCTAAATAGTAATTTCGTTTAATTAAATAATTCAAATAGCTTAAAATAATTGATTCAATCTTATAACCATGTTCAATAAGAATTTACAAAATTACCCCTAACGTTTTAATTTTTTACAACTTAATCCCTAAATCCAAAACTTGAAAAATTACAAATTTTAGCCACTTAACCAAGCTAGCTTAATTTAAAAAGACTTCTAAACAAATCAAATCTTTCATCATTTCACATTATTTTCATTGAATTTCACTATTTTCACAAATAGATCTCTAGACATTAAAATTATCAAAAATCACTTAACAAAATACTTATATTTAACTATCACCCTTAATAATCTATCAACTAAATTCAAAGTACTACAAACTCATTCATGGAAAGTCCCGAAACCTTTAAAAGTTTTATAAATTGACCCCTGAGCTAGTTAAATAAAGCTTATTAAAAACGACAAAAATTTACATACCATGCACACAAAATATTTGGCCGAAAGCTTCCCATGCTTGGCTATGGTTCTTACGGTTTCAAGCAAAGAAAAAAGAGAAGATGATAATAGTTTTATCATCTTTTATTTTAATTAACAATTTATCTAATTACAAGTTTAACCTTTAAAAGTCATCCAAATATCACCAAAACCGAATCATGACCGTCCATTAATAAAAGGTATGGTACTTTTACTCATTAAGTTCTCTATTTTAAAATTCCAAAACCATTTAGTAGTTTTAACTAATGGAACTAACTTTTTCAATTTTTACAAATAGGTCCTATTTACTAAATTAGCTATTTAAACATTAAAATTTCCTAACAAATTTTTAAAATGAAATTAATAAATACTCATAGATATTAAATTAATAATATTTACTAAATCTCGTCAGAACTGTGGTCTCGAAACCACTATTTCCAACACCACTAAAAACAGGCTGTTACAGATCTTCACCAATTAAACTTCTACCGATTGCAAATCTTTGTAAATAAGGCAAGTCAATCATATTAGGTTATCTTTGAAATAGTCTTGGTTGACTAAATACCTTCATCAAATAGGATCATTAAAATTGCAACTTCAAATCCTTAGAAAGATGTATAAAATATTCGAAGTAATAAAGTAATAATATGTTAACTGAATAGACAAGTTGCATTTTATCTAGTTACAAAATGAGTTTCAACTGGTAGCATTGGCACACATTTATAAAGAAAAAATAACAGTTGGAAACATAGTTTTGTTTCCAATTGACAATATTTGGTACAATTAAGGAATCTTGATGAAAAAACTAAAAATATTAATTTTTTTATCTAATAGTAGTGAGGTAAACCATATGATTAAAGGTTTAATACATACACTTATATTTATATAAAACTACATATTTTGAGGTTATAAAAGAATTGTGAAATGAATTTAGAAGTGCAATCATTATTATTTATGCAAATCTATAATTCATTATGTTATATCATATGGATGTACACTTGTATTTTTCGAACAAATTGATTTAATAATACTACACTTAGGACTTCTCACTCTAATGAGGCATACCTTTTTCATTTGATACTTGGTCATATTAACTAAGAAAGAATCACTAGACATGTGAAATATGACACATTAAGTTTAATTAAGGAAGTTGATCTTCCACAAAGTGAATCTTTCTTGGAAGGAAAGATGACTAAGGTCCCTTTTGGATGGGCGTTTACCTCAAATACAATGTATTTAGCTTCCTTTTTGTGTCATGCTATAGTATTGCTACAGCATCTAATCTCATCGCCACCGATATTTTTACACTAACCATAGGTAAACGCGCCGCCCGTCCAAAGAGGCCCTAAGAAATAATTTAATCTAAAAGAAACGTAGGTTGTGAAAACATTACAACCTATGCACATTGATGTATGTAGCCCCATGAATGTTAGTGGATAAGGTGGTTATGATTATTACGTAACCTTTACAGATGATTATTCCAAATATGGGTATGTGTACCTAATGCACCGCAAAGGTGAAACTTTTGACAAAGTTAAAGAGTTTCATGTAGAAGTAGAGAAACGACAAGGTTTACCCATAAAGACACTTTGGTCTGATCGAGGTGGAAATACTTATCAAATGAGTTCTTAGGTTACCTGGTATAGAATGAGATATTATCCCAATTAACCATGTCAGGAACTTGACAACAAAATGGTGTGGTAGTGAGAAGGAAGTGAACTTTGTTAGACATGGTTCGATCGATGTTAAGTTATTTTTAGTTGCCAGTCTCCTTTTGAGGATATGCTTTACAAACGACATGTTACATTCTGAATGATGTATCAACTAATATCACACCTAAAACTCTATAAAAATTGTGGCATGGTAGGAAGCCAAGCCTAAAGTATTTTAGGATTTGGGGATGCCCAGCTCGGGTATTGGATAAAGATGTAAGGAAGTTAGATTCATGCATAGAGTTGTGCATGTTTGTGGGATATCTTAAAGGAACAAAGGGTGGTTTGTTTTATAACCTAAAAGAGTAAACAATTATAGTGTTGATTCATACTACCTTCTTTGAAGAGAGTTACATGAATGATTTTAAACCTTGAAGTAAAGAAGTACTCGAGGAACTTTCAAAAAATATACAAAACCCTATAGTAACGATTCTAGAACCAACTCATAATAGTAGACCTACAAACGATCAAAATCATAAGGAGTTTCATTGTAGTGGGAGGTTCTCTTGTAGGCCTTATTCCTTCCAATCAGGCGGAAGTGTTTTAAACACTAAGTTTGCTGATCAAGAAGATGATGAGCCACTCATATTTGATGAAGCAATGCAAAGTGCTGATTCCAAGCTTTGGGAAATAACTATGAAAGCTATAATGGATTCTACAAAATCCAACTCAATGTGGGAACTTGAAAACTTACCGGAAGGGATAAAACTCATTGGGTGTTAATGGATCTACAAGAAGAAAAGAAATGCAGATGGAAAATTGAAAACTTATAGGAAAGACTTGTAGCAAAAGGATATACTTAGAAAGAATATATTGATTATGAAGAAACCTTTTCTCTGGTTGCCATAATTAAGTTAATTCGCATATTGTTGTCCATTGTAGCAACTCTTGATTACGAGATCTGGCAAATGGATGTCAAGAAAATGTTTTTAAATAGCTATATTGAAGAGAACATCTATATGATGCAACCTACCAAATATATAGCTAAAAGAAACGAGCATAAAGTTAGCAAACTACATAGATCTATATATAGACATAAGCAAACATCTTGCTCAAAAAATCAAAGATTTGATCAAACGATCAAGACTTTTGGATTCGACCAAAACATAGATGAACCCTGTGTTTGTAAATGTATTGGGGATGATACGGTGGTATAACAACCATTTTCAGTGGAGTCGAAAACAGTGGTTTTAGGACCACAATTTTGACCAGTGAGTTAGTAAATATTATTTATTTAATATTTACAAGGTTATTAGAGTGTTGTATTAAAATTTGGTCTGGTAATTTTAATGTTTGGTTAGTTAATTAAATAAAAAAAGACTAAATTGTAAAAGGTGTAAAACTTATTCACTATTGATTATTATTAGCTAAAACACATGATTTAAGTTTTTTTAAGGATTTATTTGGTAAATATGCCATTTTTTTAAGGTGAGATGGTGGTGGATATGTTTAACATAATATTTATGTTAAGTTAAAGGTTATAATAATTAAAATAATAGAAAAACAAAAAGAAAATTTAGTCATCATCTTCCCCATTTTTATCCTTCAATCGAAACCACCATAGACAACATAGGAGCTTTTGGCCAAGTGAAAAATCTCTTGCATGTAAGTATAGTTCAACCCTTTTTTCATGAGTTTCATGTTTTTGAGATCGTTGTAGCTTAATCTAGCTAACCTAGAGACTATTTTGTAAAATTGTTAAAGGTTTTGAAATTTACCATTGATTATTTGTGATGATTCTTGAAGTTAAATGATAGGTTTATAAGATTGGAATTGAATTATGACTATTTTGTAAAGTAAAGTTAGTTAATTTTAAGTTTAGGGACTAAAATGATAAAATAATAAATTTGGCATGAATTTTTTTGTAGAATTTCTTTGATTATGGGTTGTATATGAATAAGAAAGAATTCGGCTAACATGAATTTATTTTAATTATGATAAATGTGTAAGTTTCAGTTTTAGGGACTAAATTGAATAAGAGGTAAAAGTTTAGGGTAATATTGTAAAATGTCATTACATGGTTAAATACATGAATTTAGATAATTTAAGGTATTGAATTGATTAATTGAGCTAAATTATTATATATAGATCAAGAAATGGATATATCGATCGATAATCACGAAAAAAAAAGTTGTCGAGTAGTCCTTGTTATGGTGTTGGTAGCTACTTCATTTAGTTAAGTTTGCATTTGGTGTATTATGCTTATTAATGAGTTAAATTCAAATTTCATGTGTGTATAGTTAGCATGATTAATTGAGGTAAGCCTTGAAAATGGAAATAAGAGACTTAATTGCAATGTATGACAATTGTATATGTTTAAATTGAATTATGTTATTCTATGGAATGCATGTGATCAAGTTGATCATGGTATAAGGTTATAAACATGAAAAGTTTATGGAATATGAGTTAAGGCCTGTGTGAGCTTAAGGAATGATTAGGATATAAATGACATGTCATTAGGGTGTTTCAGGCACTAGGGCCAGTGAATACAGTTTTTAGGTATTATGTACCAGTGTTACAGTTTCTAGGCACCTTGTGCTGATGATATTTCCAGGTACTAGGTACCGGTGGTGGATACCATATTGATGGTTGGAAAATAGCATTTTTTTACAGATTCTCATCAACTTGTGTGAGCAACAAAGTTTAATGAATGGTTAACATCCTGATTGTCAGCTTGTGTGAACATTATTTCTCGCATATCCAAAGTTAATTTACTATAGTTCTCCTGGAAAAACATTTAACAAAATGTTTAGAAATGGAATCCATGGCATGAATGGTTATATACTTATTGGTTGTGAATTGGCATGTGAAACAAATATCTTGGGATCTTGCTATGTTATATGTACATGCCTAACCATTTGATATATTAAGAAATGTGAAACAAGGCATGGAATTCTAGTTATATGTTAAATTCAAATTGTATGCTTAAGATGACAGGTATGTGATGTTTAATTTCTACGAACTTACTAAGCTTTAAGTAAGCTTACCTCGTTTTATTTTTTTCCTTGTAGATTGTTCGATTAGAGCTACCGATTGGATAATTTCTGGAGATCACACTATCTGTCAACTCTTTTGGTAGCTATTTACTTATTTTGGCTTGATTATAAGTGGCATGTAAATAGGGTTTTGGTATATATATGTTTATGAGTATTTTGGTTATGTTTTGTGCCATTTGGGATATGAATAATGTATTTGGATGTAAGATGTAATGGTTACTTGGTTATTTTGGTGGCTTAAGTTAGTAATAGACTATTTGGTATCTATCATGTTACTTTACTTATGAAATGATTCTTATGTTTTGGTTAGTTGGTGGACTTTGGTTAATGAATAGAGTTATGAGAAAATGAAGTATATTTGATGATTGAATGGACATAAAATGTTAAGTTGTTTATGCTTGAATGGTAAATGTTTTATATATGAAATGTGGTGTCAATGATGACATATTGGTTAAGAACTTAGGTTGTATGTTATATGGTGTATTTTGACAGGATTTTGATGTATTTGAATAGATTTAATGGTTGGTGTATTGCATGGCTTCTGCTATAAGTGAACTAGGATGAGATTTCTTGATTTAGAAGGCATTTTAGGTACACACGGTCTATGTTATGACCTACCACATGGTCATGTGCCATACACAATTTTTAAGGCACGACCATGTGGTCTGTTGAACTTAGGTGTAGGTTGGTTCACACGGCATCAATCTGTTACACGGCCTAGCGACACGACTGTGTGACCTAAGATTACATGCCAATAGTTTGTTACATGGTTGGGCAACACAGCTATGTATTAGGACCACACGGCCTGGCCACACGACCGTGTGACCCCTGTTTACAGTTTTTTCTTGTCTTTTTATAAAATTTTCAGATTAGTCCTGATTTGCTTTTAGGTTATTTTAATAGCTTCATAAGCTTGATTAAAGTTCGGGTTTGATTAAAAATTAATGGATAATTGTATTTATATTGTAATATGGAATGGTTGACTATTTATGTCAAATTAGTGGTTGATATGGATGTTTAATAGTTGTAATACCTTATAGCTCGGGTTAGGTGACTGCACTGGGTATAGGGTGTTATAGGTGGTCTTTCTCATTCCATACGTTGATGACATTCTACTGATTGGAAATGATGTAGGGTCATTATCATCAAAAAATTGTGGTTAACTTAATAGTTTAGCATGAAAGACTTGAGAGAAGCTAACTTTGTTCTAGTTGTTTGAATCCTATGGGATCAAAAGAACAAAGTGATAAAATTATTCATAACCTTCATACATAGACAAGATATTGAAAGGTTATACAATGCCCAATTCAAAAGAAGGAACTCAACCTTTTGTACTGGCTTTCATTTTTCTTTGGAAGACTTTCTTAAGGCAATGAAAGAAAGAGAATACATGAGAAAAGTTCTTTATGCTTTAGCATTATGACGTCTCATATATGCTATGTTATGCACATGTCCATGTATTTGTTTCACACTAGGGTTGGTAAGTCGATATCAGGTTAATCCCGGTCAAAAAACTAGTAAATAGCTAAGCATATACTCAAATATTTACGGTAAACGAGGGACTATATGCTTGTGCATTCTGGAGGATATCTTACTCCTATCAACTATACTGATTTTAACTTCTGAGCATGTAGAGATTTAAAAAATCGACATTGGGTTGTGTCTTTGTCCTAGGCAGCGAATTTGTAGTGTGAATAAATGTTAAACAGGGTTGTTCTACTAGCTTCACTATGAAGGCCAAATGCTTGATAGGTAAAAGGATATGACACTATAACAGTGTCAAAATAACTAAACACTAAAGAAGCCTCATGAGGAAAAAACACATTGATAGAAAGTATCATATGGGGGACAGTAGTGATTGACAAAATAGTTAATGTAGTCAAATACAATATTGGAGGACAAACCCTATGGATTTGTTTACCAAGACTCTGCTAGCTAGGATTTTTGAGAAACATATAGAGGGAATAGGAATGCAAAACATGACTCATCTACTATGTCATTAAAATGATTTATAAGTAAATGGTATATCTTTATGAATTGGTAGTAAAATATGTTATTGAAATGAGTTATGTATACTTGGTACAATCTTATGGATTGTTGATTGAATATGTTATTCTGATAGGTTATGCGAAAGTAATATGAATTGGTATGTTTGAGTTACTTGTAACATCTAATGGTCATGGATATATACATTCTCACCTTAATGATGTTTTAAGTCCCATGTTCTAACCAAAATTATGCCAAACTAAGGTAGCTATTATGCTCATGTAAGAACAAGGTAAGCACAATATTTTCCATTTGAACTTACTAAGCATTCTAAATGCTTACATTAGTTGCTTCTTTCCCTTGTAGATTATCACTTTGCGGAACTTGCCGAGCCAAATCAAAATGAAGTAGGCACTATCAACAAGATGGTAAAATTATGTTCATTTTGAGTCCAAGTATTGTGGCACGTATATAAAGGCACCTTGTTGTGCAAATGGTCATTTTGAGTTGATAGGTAGTAAATGTGGTAATGGTTAAACTTGTATGTTTAGTATGGCTTATAACCTAATTGATGCTTGGTTTGGTAAAGTTTGATGCTTATATGAATGATGATTTTCAACTTGCTTGAGTTTGGTATGTTAAAAGTTATACATTGAAATAATTAGACAAGATGAATTGATGCATAGTTTGGAAATGGTGTAGTTGAATGTTAGGCATGAAGTATAGATAGTTTATGTTTTTTATTGATTCATGTCAAGGTTATGTGAGTGAATGATACTTAAATTGCATAGGTATAAATGTCATAAGCTTGAATTGGTATAGGTTGGTGTGGAATGCTGACATTTTGATTGTGGTTATATGGAAATGGTATTGGTCATGCATGAAAATGATGTTGGTTAAGGCCTTATAGCCAACCATTGTAATCTTATGTTAGCTTAAAAATGTATGGAAATGGGAACTTAGTGGACTACTGTGAATGTTGCGACTTCACACCCTGATTGTTGCAACACCAAACTATCTTGTTGCGACGTCTGCTATTTGATGTCCTGACGTCGAATTTATAACGTTTGAAAGTTTTATAGTTTGGTTCCTAGCTTGGAAAGTTGGCTACTGCCTTCAAGGTCGTGACACCTCCCATTGAATGTCGCAATGCCATCTTTTGAAGTCGTTACGTTGAATATTAAGGCCGCGACATCCAACTAGTATAGTTTGGAAAACTTTGCAATTTGGTCCTCAAATAGGGAAGCTTGTATAGTGTCTTGGAAGTCGCGACATTGAACCATAGATGTCGTGACATCAACTTGAAAACTTTTAAAAGTATTACATTTTAATCCTCCAACGGCCCTGAGTTATCAATAGAGCTTTTGTAAGCTCATATAAACCTGGTTTGAAAAATGATATGATATAAGGATTCAATAATCATATATTTTAAAAAAATTTTGTATTTATAGAAAATGATGTTTGTTTAGTTGAAGTTGCTCAAGTAATGGATGTGGCATCCTGTAGCTCTGATTCGACGATCGAGTCGGATAAGAGGTGTTACAAAAAAGTTGGAACCTAATTATAAATTATTTGAACCCTAATTATATATGTCAAATTGGTCCCAACGCTAGTTCAGTGAAACTAGAAATGAATTGCATGTAGAACCAAATGATTAGA
>CM025150.1:6142859-6153290 GCA_013467495.1 Gossypium gossypioides
GATAACTCGATACTTACTTATTACTTGATAACGACTGTGTACACTTGCACAAACCTACGCGTTACACACATTGAGGACAATGTGTCAACTAAATTGTGTTTGGGGGTAATATAGAAGATTTGTTGTTAAATTTTTACATTTCTCTTCAATTTTTCTTGTCTTTGGTGTGCTTGAGCTTGTAGAAATACAAGTGATTGGTTAGGAGAATGAACATAGGTTGCTTATGTTTACAAATAAATTTGGCATGATGGTAAGTGATTTGAAAATTTTTATTATTAGACTACTAAGTTCTATATGTTACATTGTAAATAAGTATTAAGCAATCAATTGTACCAAATGATATAGAAAATACAAGGAAACGAGCATGTTAGTATGAATGATAAATTGTTGAATTTAAGTTTGTTTGGTTGATTAAATTTGTGCATATTGAGATATACAGGGATGACCTAAGGCATTGTTTGTAACACATCTAGAGCAAAAAAGTTGGCCTATTTATATTGAACTTTAGTACCAAATTTTAGGCCTGTTAACACTTCTTGATGAACCTCATTACGAACCCCGAGCCTAAAAACATTAATTTGTATTTACTCTTTTTCTTTGATCTTGTATTGCATAACTATAGACATCTGGTCATACGTATTAAGGGTTAAGTAGATATATCACAGTGAAATTTGTAAAAATAGAGTGAAATAGGAAAGATTGGTGTGATATGGGAACTATAGGTTAGTCTGAAAGTGCAAAACAAAAAGAAAATTCAAAAAAGAAAAGTAATACGAGTAGAAAAAGTTCTCAAAAAATAAAAAGCATTATTAAGTGAGATGAGTTGAAAAAAGAAAGTGCAAATGTTACAAAAGAAAGAAAAACTCGTTCATTAGTGCACAGAAACTTGTAGGCTAGTTGTAGTTAATATGTCATGCTATGATTTCCTATATGAAGAGACAAGGAAGGTGAAAGAATGGGAAATAAGGCGGTAAGCGGGTAAGGGTCACTAAGGGGAAAGAATAGGGATCGATACGATGTGCGAAACTATTTTCATTTTTGTAAACCTTTGATGCTTACTGTCTTTAAATTCCATATCTGTCCTAAGCCTCAGAATGTTACAAGTCAAAAAGTCCTATGTGGCCTAAGTATCCTTATGCATTAATGGACATTATATTGAAGAATCACATAAACGACTATTTGTATTCTGCTCGGATAATAAAATTACTTGTATGATTTATTGATGGATCCTTACAGGTGAGACCCTTAATGCTTGTATACTTTGTAACATACTAAACTTAGATGTTTGTGGTCAAAAGTGGTAATTCAATTATTTATCACGTTAAAGTTGTTAGTGAATGTGAAATGCCTAAGTCATGTGCTCTGAAGTCAATATGTGTATCATATTTGCTCAAGGGTCGTCATTTTTATTTCTTGTTTCTGTTTATATTGCTTGAGGACAAGCAATGACTTAAGTGTTGGGGATTTTGATTTACCGTAATTCAATGTAGCATATTAAACTAATTTCTACACTTTAAGAGCTTGAAAACAAGTAGTATCATTAAGTTTTAATTACGCTTTCTTAAGTTTTATTAAAGTGAATAAAATGTGAAAATTAAGTCTTTTATAGACAGATATTGCTTGCTATGCCGCAACACGGAATTCGCAATGTCACAACATAGGGAGCAGAATGGAGAAATCAGAAAACTACCTTCGATGTAGCGACACAGCCTAAGGGTGTCGCGACATACCCCTGAAGATATCCCAGGAGGAGTACACTGGCTGCTCTGTCGCGACACAGGTCCTAGTGTGTCACGACATCGACTCTGGAATGGAAATTAACACAAGCCAGGGAGCGTTTTGGTTCACACAATTAAACTTAAAGCTGAAGAACGTCAACTAACCTAAGGTTAAGGATGACGACCACATAAAATCTATAAATAGGCTCATTTGTCACATGTAAAAGACATCATTCACTTAGCTTAGAATTAGTCTTTTAATTTCAATTTAGTTTTCTCTTTTCTTAGGTTAGGTTTCTTTTATTTGTTCTTGTTCTATTTTGAGAGATTTGAGTGGTGGAACAATCAAACCTTGTGGATTCGCAATCAATCTTAATACAATCAGGCTCTTTCGTAAACACTATATTATCGATTTAATTATCATGTTTTCTCTTTATATCGATTTTATATTGTCTATTGAGACCATGAGAAACTAATCCCTCTATAGGGGATTAACGAGTGGAGGTATGATCTGTTAACTATTTTGAAGGGATACCAACGGATCAATTGTTTGGGAAAGGAAGAACGTGAAACAAACCTAGGCCTGACAAACTTGGGAAGTCATCAAGGTGGGAATTAACCTAAAATTGGTATTGCCCATTCGTGAACACCTTCACCCCAAACTGGTCTGGACTGTGAGGTCGAAAGATAAGTAGTCCATGCTGACTCGTTATTCGAGTAGAAGATCGAAAGATCTTGCTGGTATAGTGTGTAATAGCCCATTTTCAGTGAAATCAGAATAGTGGTTTCAAGACCACAAATTCGACGAGTAAAATTTAACTTTATTATTATTTTAATTTCTACAGAATGTTAGTATGGTCGTATAAAAATTTTGTTAAGAAATTTTGACGTTTGCATGCTTAATTATGTGAAAAGGATTAAATCTTAAAAGGTGCAAAATAGAATTCTATAAGTTAAAAGTATCAATTAGCTATAGAACTTTAAAGCAAAAGGACTTAGATAGTAATTAGACCAATAGATTAGTTAGTGGGACTATGTGTCAAGGTTTTATTGAAATTTGTTAAAGTTTTAAAGGTTATTTTGGAAATTAAGTAAATAAGGGTTAAAATAGTGAAAACAAAAGAAAGAAAAAGAGATATCATCTTCCATTTGTTTCCTTCTTCAACTAAAATTATCAAAGGACCATAGCTAGGGTTTTGCCATTTCATTTTTTCCTGCATGGTATGTATTTTGATTCCGTTTTTAATAATTTTTATGTTTTCGAGATCGTTGTAGCTTAATCTAGCTAGCCTAGGGACTAATTTGCAAAAATGTTAAAGGTTTAGGGTTTTTCCATGAATATTTTTGTATGGTTTTTGAAGTTTAATGGAAGATTTTACGTTCTTGTTCTTAAATAAACAAGTTCTGTAAATGGATTTTTGATGAAATTGTTATTTAAGGACCTATTTATAAAAGTGATAAAAGTTTATGTGTAATTCTTGAAATGATGATTTGTATGGATTAGTAGAGGTCCCTAGTGCATTAAGCTAGCATGAAATATGGATGAGATTGCTTAAATTTTAATTTATGAGTTTAAGGACTAAATTGTAAAGAAGTTAAAATATTAGGGAAAAATTGTAATTTTTCAAAAGTATGAATTTTAGACTAAATTGAATAGTATGAGTATTAAATGGGTTGAATTTGCTTATTTAGATCAATATAAACCTCATACAAATTTAGAATGGGGAAAAGCGAAAGCCTCGAATTGATCGACTACGTTTTTTTGTTTTGTTTGTTGAGGTAAATTCGTATGTTTAAATAACGATTTAATGTTATCTTGATTCATATGTCATTGCACTATTTATCATGTAAATAAATGTAGAAATCCAACGATGTTACGAGGATTATTAAGCCTCGTTTGAACGTTAGAAATATATAGGATACAAATGACTTGTTATTAGGGTTACCATGTTTCGGGTGTTGGTCCTGAATATCTTACCGATGGCTGAGGTCCGGCATTTGTTGCAAATACTCGACGCTTGTGTGAGCAACATCGTATAGCTTACATTCCATTCATCAGCTTGTGTGCGTAGACCCATTTCACGACTCGTGTGAGCAACGATATAAAGGAAGAGGAAAGGTTATATGTGTAGCACACTTTGTGTGAGCTTTCCTGCGTATCCGATGTTATTCTAAATGGTTCAACAGGCATGAAAAGGAAAGATATGGTAAGTATTCAAATGAATTATGTCACGAATTTATGAAAAGGAATGAAAAGGAAGTGTTTAGTGAAAGTATACTTATGTTCATGAAATTGATGATTTCAAATGAAATTGTTCATGTATAATGATTTATTTCATGATAGTTCAAGTGAATTATGAGTTGATGCACTAATATGTGTTGTTGATGGTGCTTAGGCTTGTCCCAAGCTTATGGTTGGATTATATCATGCTTAATTTTAATGTTATGCATTGAAATGGTAAGTTATGTTCATGTTTTATGAACTTACTAAGCATTTTATGCTTGTGTAGTTTTCTTTCCCCTGTTTTATAGATAATCGGAAGCTCGATCGGTTTGGATGCTCGTCGGAGACCTACCACACTATCTAGCAATTATATCGATAGTTTTTGATGTTTCGGCCAAGGTTATAATGACATGCATAGGTGGACTTACGTTTAATGTTTAGTTGAATGCTAACTGTTAATTTTGGTATGTATATATGTCGGTTATTTGGTACCATTTTAGTAATGGTTGAATTGTGTCATTTATGTGCTTTTAATGCATGAAAGAAATGCTACAAATGGTAAGTTTAGATTGACATGGAATAGGTCAAGTTATGGAATATTTTGAGATGATTGAAACATGGTCAATTATGCATATGTTTAGGTATGTTTGATTGATTGTGATTGAGGTGCCTTAAATGGCATATTGGTTGTATTTCAATGGTCTATTGAATTGGTCATTTTAAGCATGTTTTTGATACCTTGAAGTTGTGCACAAATTATGTCAGGTACAAGCTTGAAATGGGTGATGGAAATGGCTTGATTTTGGCCAATTTCATGTCCACATGGCCTAAGACACAAACGTGTGTCTCAGTCGTGTGTAACACACGGACATGCGACACAGCCGTGTGTCCCTTGTAGGCTTTAAGGAATACAAGTCAGGCAGTTACACGGCCTAGCACACTGCCTGGCACACGAGCATGTGGCTTGGCCTTGTGACCCAACTCAGAGAGTTACATGGGCACAGACACGGGCTGGGACACGACCGTATTTCCTTATTTCAAATGTTACGCGGCCTAGGACACAGACGTGTGTCTTAGCCGTGTGTTTCACACGGCCTGGCCACATGGCCGTGTGACCCCCTATAGTTTAAATTTTCTCAAATTTTCATGAACTTTCTGATTGATTCTGATTTAGTCCCGAATCATTTCTAAAGTGTTTCTAAGGCCTTGAAGACTTGATTAAGGGATGATATACAGGTATATGAATGATTTATGATAGGTTTATGTTGAGGATTGAAATGTGTGTTTTAAGGTTACATTTTTACTGTGATGCTCCGTAACCCTATTTTGATGACAAATACGAGTTAGGGGTGTTACATAGCGACTAGTTGATTGACGAGAAACCCAAAGCAACAGTTGATGGGGATTACCAAGGCAAGCTAATCACCCATAATCAGATTTGATTATTTCTATCCTTCAATCTCTTGAATTTATTTTTCTTTGTGTTATTTTATTTTTATAAGAAAAACCCTAAAAACTCTTTTTACTTTACCTTCGTACTATAAACTTAACTTAAGTACTAATTAGATCTTTCGGTGTTTAGGTGAAAATTGATCTAGCACTCGCCTCCTTTGGGTATGATCATCGGAGTACTCACCTACTTCGTTGTAACTATATTATAACTAGACCTATATACTTACAGATACCGCCTCATTAATACACCTTTTATTGAAGTATTCACACTCTGGACGCTAGTACGTTCAGAGGAGGTCAGTCACTCATCATCTACAATCGTTAAGAAGAAATACAATTTTTCTGTTGAACGCTTATTAATTTCAAAATGAGATATTACAACAGAAGTTAGGTCTTAAGAATTTCAAGTTTCTGTGCAAGTGTTTTAAGCCCATCCATTGAATTCCAAGAAAGTGACATGGATAAATACTTACAACAGCTGTAGCCTTATACTTTATTCAATAACAAGGATTTGATCCCTTAATGAGGAATTGTAAAGGTATATGAGAGGTTACAATAGAAAGGGAGTGGACCAATTTTTTTTTGCCACCTAAAGAACCTATAATAATTTTTTTGGTGTAGGAATTCTATCTAGCATTAAATGAGAAGGAAGCAACAAGACCGTTCTACGAGATACGATCTTCTGTCAAGGTCAGAGGGGTTAATGTCCTGGTAACTAAACAAAGTATTTGTAAATTTTATGATGCACCATATTATTTTCACGATTATCTTTACAAAATAGATCTCAAAGAGTTCAAAAACATAGACACAGAAGAGATCCTAAGATTTTTTATGGAAGGAAAAGAGATATGGACATATCAAAAGGGAACAGAAATACCTGAAACTTTAAACCAAGCGTTAATGACGCCAAAAGCCAAAATTTGGATAAAGTTTGTATGTTAAAAAATTTGGCCTACAACTAACGTGTCAGACATCAATCCGATCCACGCTATTGTAACATATGGAATACTGCAAAAGAAGCAAAATTGTATTGGAAAGTGGATATATAGGAATAATTTTGAATGTGCAAGAAATTTAGAAAATGAAATATTCTTTCCCCATTTGATAACAGAACTGTGCAAAAGAGTAGGAGTACCTATTGAGCGACTGGATAAAATGATAAATCCCCTAAAGAAACTGCTAGGAGATGACATATATAAACAGTTTGTCATATTGTAAAAAAAAAAGGAGGAAAGGAGGAGAACAAGATTTTATTAGGACGATGTATGATATATCGAATTAATATATTAGGATTTTTTAGGAGTAGATAACATTAGGGAAGTTAAATCAGTTTTTTAGGGTTTTTTTTATTATTTTAGGGTATTATAATTCGTTATAATTAATGGATTTAAATTTTTTATAAAATACCCCTGCAAAACAAAAGCACAACGATCAAAGCAGGAAGCACCCACCAATAGTCTAGGACACTATCACGATCAAACGGGTAACTTCTTTCCGTATCTTTTACAGGGGTGCACATTGAGGACAATGTGTTTTCTAAAGTATGGGGGTAACATAGAAAATCTGTTTGAAATTTTTATGTTTTCCTTTAAATTTTTCTTGCATTTGTCTGCTTGAGCTTGTAGAAATACAAATGATTGGTTAGGAGTATGTATATAGGTTGATTATATTTACAATAAATTTGCCATGAGGATAGGTGATTTTGAATTTTTTTATTATTAGACTATTAAGTTCTATATATTAAATTGTAAATAGGTATTAAAGCAATTGAATGTAGCAAATGATATAGAGAATACAAGGACACGAGCATACTGGTATGAATGATAAATTGTTGAATTTGTGGTTGTTTGGTTGACTACAGTTGTGAATATTGAGGTACCTAAGGATGACCTAAGGTATTGTTTGGTATATGCCCAGAGCCAAAAAACTAACACTATAATTTATCTTTATTTCCTATTTTTGAGCTAGAAAACACATCTTGATGAACCTCTATACAAAACCCGAGCCAAAATATCAATTTGTACTTACCCTTTTTCTTTAGTCCTAAACTACACGACTATAGACGTTTGGCCATACGTATTAAGGGTTAAGTAGATACATTATGACTAATTTTGTAAAAATAGAGTGAAATGAGAAGGATCAGTGTGATATAGTGATTATAGGTTAGCCAATATGTGCAACAAAAGAAAAATTCAAAAAGAAAATCCAAACGAGTAGACAAAGTACTTGAGAAGTAAAAACATTTGTGAAGGAGATGTATTGAAAAAGGAAAAACTATGACAAAGTAAAAAAAAGTAGAAAATATTGTTCATTAGTGCATAAAAACTCATGAGCTAACCGTAATTATTACATTATGCTGTGACTTTCTACTTGGAGAAATAAGAAAAGTGAGAGAAGGAGAAATAAAGCGATGAGTGGGAAAGGGTTACTAAGGGGCAGAATAAGGGACAATATGATGTGCCAAACTATTTTCGTACTTAAAACTATTTGATGCTTACTATTCTTGAAATCCATACCTATCTTAAGCCTCAGAACGTTACAAGCTGAAAAGCCTTATGTAATCTAGGTAGACTTATTCACAATTCGAAATCATACTAAATAATTGCATTTATGACTTTTTGTATTATGCTAGGATAATCAAATTATTTGTATAAGTTATTGACGTATTCTTACATTTGAGACCCTTAATGCTTGTATGCTTTGTAATATAATAAACTTAGGTGTTTGATATCAAAAGTGGTAAGTCAGTTAAATCTCATGCGAAGATTATGTGTGAATATGAAATGCATATTCATGTGCTCTAAAGCTAACACTTGTACCAACTTGTTCAAGGGTTGTGTTTTAATTTATTGTTTTGTTTGTGTTGCTTAAAGATAAGAGATGACTTAAGTGTAGGGGAGTTTGATCTATCGTAATTCGGCATAGCAGATTAAACTAGTTTTCGCACTTTAGGATCTTGAACATAAGCATTTTAATGAAGTTTTAATTACATATCCATAAGTTTAGTTAAGTTTAATAAAATGTGCAATTTGAGTCTTTTATTGACCTTAGGGGACAAATGAGGCCTAAGGGTTAGTTAATATACTTTGTGAGTGTGCAGGAGACCATTAGAAGGTGTACTAACTCAATACTGGTCGTTAGGTTGCAACACAAAGCATTTGATGTCGCAACATAGAGAGCAGAATAGAAGAATTTCAAGATTGCCTTCAATGTCACGACATACCCCTGAAGTTGAGCATACTGCCCTCAATGTCGCGACACAGGACCTGGTGTGTTGTGACATCACCTTTGTATAGAAAATAATAATGAGCCAGGGGCATTTTGGTTCGGGCAATCAAATGTTAAGCACGAGAACGAAAACTGACCTAGGGTTAAGGACAATGGCCACCCTAAAGTCTATAAATAGGCTTATTTAGCACATGTTATAGACTTTTCAGATTGTATAATTTTATTTTTAGATTTAGTCTTTTGTTTTTCTCTTTTCTTAGGTTTTAGATTTTATTTTTGTTCTTGTTTTTTACTTTTGTGGAGAAATCAGATTCTGGAATTATTATCAAACTCTGTGATGATTATGCACTTAATTTCAATACAAATTAGGCTTCTTTTAAACTCTATTCTTGAATTGTTCTCTATGTTCATTCTTTCCATCAATTTTATCTCGTTTTTTAGATCCATAAGAAACTAATCCTCCTGTGGGGGATTAGCGAGTGGAGGTATGAATAATTAACTATTTTGTAGGGATTTATTAACGGATTAGTTGTTCAGGAAAGGAAAAATATAAACCCTAGGCCTGACAACCCTAGGAAGTCATCAAGGTAGGAATTAACCCAAATTTGGTATGGCCTATCCGTTAACACTTTAACCCTTAATTGATCAAGACTGTGAGATCGAAAGGTAAGTAGTTCTTGCCACTTAGTATTTTAGTGGAAGAATTGGAAGATCCTTTTGGGGTATCGATTAGTTTATTGAACAAGAAAACCTAAGATGACAGTTGATTATGATTACAAAAGCGAGCTAATCACCCATGCCCAGATTTGATACATATTTGATTATTTGACTTATCGTTTTTTGTTTATTTACTTTATTTTTATTTCCTTTCTTATTATTTTTAGTATAGTTTATCAAAATTGTTCTTTTAAATATTCGTACTATAATTCGATTAATGTACTAATTAGATCTATTTCTGTTTAGATTAGAATTAATTTAGTACTTGCCTCCCTTGGGAATAATCCTCAGAGTGCTTACCTACTCAGTTGTATCTATATTACAACTTGACCTGTATACATACGAATACCGCTTTTCACGTCTTTCAGCCATTGGATGGTAAGGAACGGTTGAAGAAGAAGAAAATTCTATTTGGAGGTTGCTGAACCCTAGCACGTCGGGATGATGGGCTTTTATAATCGGCAGCTCGTTGTGATGTTTTGGCTAGATTCCAAATTCTAAGGATGTTATGTCACTGCTCGTTGTGATGTCAACATTCATCATCTCGACATAATGGTGCTCGTCGTGGTGTTCAGACTTTTCGCTTCGCAATGTTACTTACTATCTTGCATTCTTTGGGCCAGCTCGTCGTGACTTCATGGAATCATGTTGTGACGTTGGGCTATCTCGTCGCGATGTGACTTACTATTTTTGCCCTCTCCGTACGCGAAAATTGAAGTTCTTCGATTCTTTAATTCTTCTACTTCACGAACTCAACAACCTCTATGCAAAACAAATAAAAAGTTTAATGTAAGACTTAAAATAAAAGTAATAAAAACAAACAAATGAAACATAAAAATTAAAACCAAATTAAATTTAACATAGAAGCCCTTTTTTAGAACTAGGACGATCCGTATCGCCACCGTTGAAGAACTTCAAGCTGATTCTCAACACTTTGATCCTTTGTTTGTTCCTCCATCGATAAATGCAAACTAGCCTCCTCAGTCGAATCCACTAATGATGCCTTATTTTTAACTTATGTGACATTGGAACGACAGAAATGTGCAAGTGTACACAATCGCAACAAGTAATAAAGTGACAAGTAAATGTCGA
>CM025150.1:6158483-6170937 GCA_013467495.1 Gossypium gossypioides
AAAGTTGTGTAACTAACAACAACCATTCATTTTCTTCCATCAAACATAAAAAACAACCAATATACATTCATGGAAAAGCCTTAAAATTTTAATTTTTTTGTAAATTAGTCCCTGGGCTAGCTAGATTATGCTACAACGACTCCAAAAACATAGAAATCATTAAAAACGAAACCAAAATACACTTACATGCAAGAGAAGTAGTTGGTCAAATGCTTGGATGCCCAAAAATGGTGTTTTTCTTAGGTTAAAAATTGGCTAAGAAAGAAAACAAAGATTATAGGCTCTATTTTCATTATTTTACAAACTTTATTTATTAAATTACTTAAATATTATTTAATTAAACCTTTAAAAATCACTTAAATGATGTCCATCTTTGTATCACTTAAATGATGTTCATCTTTGTCCACTAAGTATATTAATGGTCTAATTACCTTCTAAGGCCACTTATATTCCAATTTCATTGCAATTTGACACCTTTTACTTATAGAACTCAAAATTTACACTTTATACAATTTAATCTTTTTCATCAAATTAAGCATACAAACGATATAATTTCTTTATGAAATTTTTATACGATGCTACTATCATTCTACAAACATTAATATAATAAGAAAACAAATTTTCAACGTTGAATTTGTGGTCCAAAAATCACTATTTTGATTTCAGTGAAAACGAGTTGTTACAAATCTCCCCCTAAAAACTTCTCGTCCCCGAAAATCTTACCAAAAAATAGATTCAGATATTGCTTTATCATAGCTTCCTTAGGCTCCCAAGTGGCTTCCTCTATCTCGTGACGTTGCCAAAGAACCTTTACTAAAGCTATGTTTTTATTTCTTAACTCTTTAACTTCTCGTGCCAAAATTCTGATCAGTTCTTTGTACGACATGTCAGGCTGAATTTGAACATCTGCTGGTGAAATGATAATCGAATGGTCTGATCGGGACCTTCGTAACATGATACATGAAACACATTATGAATTTTTTCTAGCTCTACCTATAAAGCTAGCCGATATGCCACTGGCCCTATTCTTTCAATAATCTCATATGTCCTAATAGAGCGCGTACTAAGCTTCCCTTTGCGACTGAAATGAAGAACTCTCTTCCAAGGCGATACTTTTAGAAATACTCTGTCACCGATTTGAAATTCAAAGTCTTTATGTTTTAAATATACATACGATTTTTGTCGGTCTGAAGCTGCTTTCAAACTGTCATGGATTACTTTCACTTTTTCTTTAATATTTCGAATCAAATCAACCCCGTGTATCTATTTCTCACTAAGCTCAGTCCAATACAAAGGAGTTCGGCGTTTACGACCATACAAAGCTTCGTACGGTGCCATTTTTATACTTGACTAATAACTGTTATTGTACGTGAACTCAACCAATGGTAAGTATTTCTCCCAGTTGCCTCTGAATTCTAATATACAACAATGAAACATATCTTTGAGTATCTAAATCACACGCTTGGAATGACCATCTGTTTGAGGACGAAATGCCATACGAAAATGTAACCGCATACCTAGAGCTTCTTACAACTTACTTCAAAATCGCGACGTAAACCGAGGATCTCTATCTGAAATAATAGAAACTGGCACCCTGTGCAATCTAATAATCTCAGAAATGTATAACTCAGCTAGTCTTTCAAGGGAATAATCTGTACGTACCAGAATAAAATGTACTAACTTTATCAAACGATCAACTACAACCCAAATGGCATTTTTCTTTCTCGGAGATAGGGGTAAACCCAATAAGAAGTCCATAGTAACTCGCTCCCATTTCCACTCCGGTATCATTATTGGCTGCAACAAACCAGAAGGTATCTGATGTTCCGCTTCTACTTGCTGACATACTAAACATCTCGATACAAAATTTGAAATCTCTCACTTTATTCTCGGCCACCAATACATCTTTTTCAAATTATTGTACATTTTAGTAATACCAGGATGAACGGACAATCTACCACAATGAGTTTCATACAAAATCTTCCGAATTAACTCTAAATCTCTCGGTACACAAACTCTGCCTCTAAAAAGTAAGCAATCATCAGACCCAATCTGAAAATTTGAATCAGGAGTCGTCTCACACCATTTTCGTTTAGCTACCAATGCATCATCGCCTTTCTGAGCCTCACTAATCTGCTGAAAAAAATGGTTTAGCTTTTATCTCAGCTAAAATCGAACCATCAACAGACAATGACAACTGCATATTCAATGGTCGCAAAGCAAATAGAGATTTTCTACTCAGAGCATTAACCGCTACATTTGCTTTACCCAGATGATAATCAATAATCAAATCATAGTCTTTCAGCAACTCGAGCCATCTGCACTGTTTCAGATTCAATTCTTTCTGTGACATTATATACTTCAAACTTTTATGGTCGGTATAAATGTTACATTTTTCACCATATAGATGGTGTGGCCAAATCTTCAACGCAAACACAATTGTTGCCAACTCTAAATCATGTGTCGGGTAATTTTTTCATGTAACTTTAACTGTCTGGAAGCTTAAGCTATTACTTTACCTTCCTGCATCAAAACGCAGCCTAAACTATTCAGAGATGCATTACTAGAAAATTCTTTACCCGATTCAAGCTGAACTAAAACTAGTGCCTCAGTCAATAGTGTTTTAAACTAATTAAAACTTTGCTGGCATTTCTCAGGCCACTCAAACTTCACATCTCTCTGTAAGAAACGCATCATCGGAGTAGTTATCATCAAGAATCCTTTGACGAATCTTCTGTAATAACCAACTAATCCCAAAAAACTTCTAACTTTCGATATGTTTCTCGGAGGTTTCCAGTCAAAAACTGTTGAAATTTTACTCAGATAAACCCTGATTCCTTTAGCTGGTACTCTATGTCCCAGAAAACTGACTTCTCTAAGCCAAAACATACATTTGCTAAATTTGGCAAATAGTTGTTTATCATACAAAGTTTACAGTAAAACTTTCAAATGTTCAACATGCTCCGTCTCGTCTTGGGAATAGATCAGAACATCATCAATAAAAACCACGATGAATTGATTTAAATACGGTTTGAAAATTCTATGCATCAAATCCATAAATACTGCAGGTGTGTTAGTTAAACCAAACGACATCACAAGAAATTCATAGTGTAGTTTTCGGCACGTCCGAATCTTTAACCCACAACTGATAATAGCCAGAACGTAAATCAATCTTTGAAAATACCATTGCATCTTTCAACTGATCAAATAAATCATCAATTTGAGGCAGCGGATATTTGTCTTGATTGTAACCTTGTTAAGCTGATGGTAGTTAATACACAATCTCATCGATCTGTCTTTTTACTTAACGAACAGAACTGGTGCACCCCAAGACGAGAACCTAGGTGGAGCAAAACCTTTATCTGTTAACTCTTACAACTGAGCTTTGAATTATTTCAACTCTGTAGAAGCCATTCTGTACGGAGCTATCGATATTGGTGATGTTCCCGGTACTAGCTCAATGGCAAAATTCAACCTCTCTGACCAGTGGTAATCTAGGTAAATCTTCTAGGAATACATCGGGATATTCACAAACCACAGGCACTAATTCAAGTTTCGATTCAGACACTTTAGAATCTAGAACATATACAAGGTACGCATCACAACCTTTTCTCACGTATATCTGCGCTGACATAGCTGAAATAATAATAGGCTCGACTCTTCTGATTCAATCTGAAGTGTCTCACTATTCTAAAATTTCAATACAATAAGCTTTCGTCTACAATTCACCACAACATCATGTAGAGTCAGCCAATCCATACCCAGAATCACATCAAACTCATGAAATGGTAATTACATCAAATTAGCCAAAAAACTATAACCCCGAGTCATTAAAGGACAGTCCTTGCAAACTTTATCAACTAACACATGTTGACCTAGAGGGTTCGATACTTTAACCACAAATTCAGTGGACTCAACAGGTAAAATTTTACTTGACACTAGGTTTGTGCATACATATGAATAAGTTGATCCAGGATCAATCAAAGCAATAACTTTAATGTCAAAGATAGAAAAAGTACCAGTAATAACATCTGGAGCAGAAGCTTCCTCTCGCACACGGATCGTATAGGCTCTGGCTGGTGCTCGTGCCTCGAACCCCACAACTGCGTCCTTAGTCGCACTTCGGCTAATATCCACATTTCTAGGGTTCCTCCATGGTCTCCTTCTCGCAGCTGTATTAGCTGTATTACTTTTTCGAATAGTCAGGATCTTGTCTTTTTCTGGTAACTCAAGACAATCCTGAATAAAATGCTCCTGCGAACCACATCTGAAACAGCTCCATCTTTCATCCGACACTAGCCAAAATGTCTTCATCTGCATCGCTGACAATCAGGCTTGTTGGTTTTCACTCTGCCAACGCTCGCTACTAATTCGGTTGAGCTTTAGAACTTACGTATTGCTTACCATGATCTCTATTGGGATATCCCACAGAAGCCGTCGAACGATTATGGTAATCCTTCGATCACTTTGACGATGAATGATACGATTTCCCAGTTGATCTCTTTCTTGAGTCTCTAGCTTCAAAATCAACTTTTCTTTTCTCTTTATTAAGCTCTTTGGCTTTGTGTGCTCTATCAACCAAAACAACGAATTCTTTCTGCTCGAAAATTTCGACTAAAATCTTGGTATCCTCGTTCAATCCATCCTCAAACCATTTACACGTAGCAACTTCGGTTGGAATGAATTCTCGGGCGTACTTGCTCAATCTGACGAATTCTCTTCCATATTCAGATACTATCATACGACCCTATTTAAGCTCAAGAAGTTCTTTGCGCTTCTGATCAAGAAACCTTTGACTTATATATTTCTTCCTGAACTTGGTTTGGAAAAATTCCCATGTGTTCCGCTCTCTCAGTACTACAGAAATTAACGTGATCCACCACTAATATGTTGAATCTTTCAATAATGATATGACACATTTAACACACTCGATCGGTGAACAAGATAACTCATCAGAGACTCGAATCGTATTTTCTAACCAAAACTCAGCTCTTTCAGGATCATCATCTACTGTAGCCTTGAATTCTTCGGCCCCATATTTGCTGATTTTATCAATAGGCGGCTTACTCACACGTAAAGGTTCCACCTTGAGGAACTATAGGAAATGGTGGGGTTGGAGGTCGTTGAGCAACCAGATTTGTTCAGACAAACTCTGTGAATCACTTATTCATCATTTGGAAGAAGGCTTCTTTAACCTCTCCTCTCTGGCCCTCAAATACAAGCCTCGAACCAAACGATGCTGCTTTGTGAACGAAGGCTTGCTCGTTACTTTCTACATCATTAGAGTGGGGTCAGTTGGAATCCTTTACTATATGAAAATATATTTCAAAACGATTTAGGAGTTATCACACTATCACAGGTTATATAATTGCATGTATATCTAAACTCATATATGCTACGTTTAGTCCAAGAATCGGCTAAACTGTAGCTTTGAGACCAATAAATGTAACACCCCTACCCCGTATCTGTCACTGAATTAGTGCTACGGAGCATTAGCAAAGCATAACGTCATACAATGAACAATTTATTACCATAAACAAATCACAAGTTATATCATGGCAACATCAATCAAAACATTCACACGGTCCCTTATACGAGCCCTCGAGGCCCTAAAAAGACATTGGAAATGATTTGGGACTAAATCGAAAACATATGAAATTTTTCAAAAAAAGGTAAATTTTTCAATCTGCAAGGGTCACAAGGCTATGTGGCCAAGCCATGTGACTCACACGGCCAAGAGACACACCCGTGTCAAAATAGGGACACACGGCCGTATCCCAACCTGTGTCCGTACCCTTGTAACTCTCTGACTTGGGTCACACGACCAAACCACACGCCCGTGAGCCAGGCCGTGTACCCTTCGAAATAACCCCACATGCCCGTTTGTCAGGTCGTGTGCTAGGCTGTGTAACATCCTGACTTGCAACCCTTTTAAAGCTACAGGGGACACACGGTCATGTCAACACACGGATGAGACAGTCGCTCGTGTCTCTACTCGTGTGGATGAAAAATAGGCCATTATCAAGCCATTTTTCTCACCCAATTTCCTACCACTTGTACAAGCCAAATGCGCATATAAACAAGCATTTAAAACTCACTTAACTTATTCAAATTCAAGCTTTAACAATCTAAAATTATTGATTCAACCATTAGGCCAAAATGGGACCACAACTTCACATTTAAACTTACCTAAATAACCATCCAATTCATTCATCATTTAAACTACCAATTAAAGAAATTCACTATCACATTTGCCATAATGATCATATACCAAAACTCATGTACAAGCAATACAAAATGACCATTTTCAACATCATGCTACATTCATTCCACATCAGCCATTCATTGCTAGCATACCATTTCTATCCACATTCCCTTACAATCATATTAACTAATACAACATCAAATTAACAACCACAAAAAATACCATATAATCTTAATGTCATACCAACTAATTCATCAGCCGAGATAACATATATACAAGTCACACATAATGGCTAAATTCATTAAACAAGACACCTATACATGCCATTATAACCACGACTCAAAACAATCAAAATCTATTGATTTAGTAGAAAGATATTTGATGGATCTCTGACAAGCTTCCAACCTGCACGATCCTCCGATTATCTATAAACATAGGAGAAAAATAACACAAGTAAGCATATAATGCTTAGTAAGTTCCTAAATCATAAACAATACTTACCATTTCATTATAAAAGCTTAAAGGCAATTAATGAACATATCGAACATTGCTTGGCATAAGCCTAAGCACCAACAAAAATTCTCAATAGTGATTAGCACATAACTTAATCAAATTCATTACAAAACAAAGAGCTTCCTTAAGCTTTCAATATAAACATTCATACTATTATGAACATACTAAAAATCTTTAATCACTATCATCTCATACCTTTCTCATGCTTTCATGACATTACAAATCGAAGCTTATACCGAACCTTCCCTTTTTGTATACCCATTGAACCACTAGAATAATATCAGATACGTGGGAATCTCGCACACTATGTGCCAACATGTGGTTGAAACCACTAATATCTCATAGCTCATATACATGCTCTCTCTCGAGCCATAAATGGGTCTGCTCACACAAGCTGTCAATCAAGACATAGCTATATGATGATGCTCACACAAGTTTTTAAGTTACCGCAACACATTCCGAAAACTCAGCCACCGATAGGACGTACAAGATCAGCTCCCAAAATACAGTAACCCCTATTAACATGTCATTTGTATCCAATATATTCCTAAGGTTCAAACGGGATCCGAAAGTCGTCGAAACTTCGTTGGATATTTCAGTAGAGTCTTAATATTAATATATATAACAGAAAAGCATTTAAATTGTACATAATTCAATGCTATTTAAATTAAGGAACTTACCTCAAACACGAACGGAGAAATACGATCGATTAATCCAATACTTTTTCTTTTCCCCGATCTAAATCGGTACATTGCTTTTCTTGATCTATATAATCAAATTTAACTCACTCACTTTTCACTCTATTCAATTTAATCCAAAAATCATAATTTGGCAAAAGTATGCTTTTGCCCTCAAAATTTTGAATTCAATGCAATTTAGTCCCTAAGGTTACAAAATGAAATTCATGAAATTTTAATGCCAAACCACTATAGCTGAATTTCATTTAAGTCCTTAGTAGCTCATATTTCTCATTAATTTCACAATTTACTGTGAATATTACACATTTCACAATTTAATCCCCATTTGATAAATTCATCAAAAATCACTTAACAAAAGTTGTGTAACTAACAACAAGCATTCATTTTCTTCCATCAAACATCAAAAACAACCAATATACATTCATGGAAAAACCCAAGAATTTTAACAGTTTTGCAAACTAGTCCCTGGGCTAGCTAGATTAAGCTATAATGACTCCAAAAACATAGAAATCATTAAAAGCGAAACAAAAACACACTTACATGAAAGAGAAGTAGTTGGTCGAATGCTTGGAAGCCCAAAAATGGTGTTTTTTTTTTAGGTTAAAAATCGACTAAGAAAGAAAACAACGTTGATAGCCTTTGTTTTCATTATTTTACTAACTTAATTTATTAAATTACTTAAATATCCTTTAATTGAATCTTTAAAAATCACTTAAATGATGTCCATATTTGTAAGTATATTAATGGTCTAATTACCATCTAAGGCCACTTATATTCCAATTTCATAGCAATTTCACACCTTTTACTTATAGAACTCAAATTTTGCACTTTATACAATTTAGTCCTTTTTATCAAATTAAGCATGCAAACAATAAAATTTCTTCATGAAATTTTTATACGATGCTACTAACATGTTGTAGACATTCTAATAATAATAAAATAATTTTTTTGACATCATATTTGTGGTTCCGAAACCACTATTCTAATTTTACTGAAAATGGACTGTTACAATAACCTTTGTAACCTCCCAAACCTGGCCTAGATGTTATGATCAAATCGTGAAAGTCACATTGGACACCTGAGTATCGATCCTACACTATCGATAGTTGAAAGCTCAAAACACTCTCTTTTAATAAAATGGCGGTTACCATTGTTAATTTTGGAAATCGTTCATTTAATTTAAACCGAACTTTATTAAGTCATATTAGTTTAACAAGCAAAGTTTTAGAAAACCTCTTTGCATATCATTGATAGGAAAAAAATACTTTACTTAACTTGTTTGTAGCAGAAAAAAATTTAATAATCCAATTATTAACTTAACCAAATATCATGCTCAGTCCAATTTTAATATATCTAGAATATCCATCCTAAATATGAAAACCATGCATGAAGCGAAATTAGTCCCAAACCACAGTTCAAATGATTTTACAATCCAAAACCCAAATAATTCTAGGAAATTTCGTTCATTGCTTGAGAAGTTGAAGTAATAGGGTGAGGTTAACAAGCTCAGTGTGAGACTAAACAATCAAGCAGAATTCATACAATCAAACATTTTCTCATGGAACTGAATAACACAACCAATATCAATAATAAGATTCTTATGTAACATGATCATGACATAATGCACATATGAATTCTTACCTAAACCATCCGCTACACACCCCGAGTTCCCCAAAAACCATCTTCCAAACTCCAATGTATGCTAGCAAAGCTCGATGTGGTATAAACCACCGTATAACATAAATGCAAACAATTTTTTGAATAACATATAATGCGATAAATCGCCAATCCCTTCGGTACTCCAGGTGCAGTGCACTGACTACGTATAAATGCGGACTTTATATGCCACCAGAACTCCACGGAACTCATCGATCATCCACATAATCCATGCCCATGCATATGAAATATGTCATACTATCTCATACATACCCATAAATTAATATTTTTCACATTTAGTTTGGCATTTTCAATACATGCCCTCAATTATCACATTATTTTAGAATATGGAATCAATAATCCAACTTTCAAACTACCATTAAGATGGTATTATTCCCAAAACACAATTTCATATACTTTCATATTTTTTTTTGTGCATGTATAGTAGTCTTTCAAACATATCATAGCAATTAACTTGTATGAATATATCATGCATAAGCCTTATTTTCTTTCATAAACATGCCATTCATACAACCACTCATACATTAAATTAACCAAACATTCATGACAATGTCAATCATTCAATCAAACTAGCAACAATGCTACTATAACACCTTATATTTGGCCTGGTCGACTAGCCCGAATATTAGGATTTCAATATCACCGTCTTAAGTCATACACTATGAATAAAAGCTCATTCTAAAAGAAACGTATTTCATATTATCAATCATATTGGTTTTAAGTCAATTGTGTTAAACGTGCATCAGATAGTCTTATAATAATAGTTTAACATGCTTAAAGTCCATTTAGCAAAATCTTAAAACTGACTACGTAGGTATCGATACAATAAAATGGGTATCGATATTTCTCTCAAGTGGTATCAATATCATTGGGAAACTGGTACTAAATCAGAATTCTATTTCTCGTCTAAAATCTAAAACCTCAAAAATTATCGGTACCTTTCGAAAAGTATTGATTATTTTACCTTGATTATCGATACTCGTGATAAGGTACCGATATCAAATTACGTTACTGACTTCCTGCACTTTCGAAAACAAAGAGGTATCGACATTAAAACCCAAGTATCGATACCTCTTCTCCAAACATAAAAGATACAACAATTACAAGCATATAACTCATACCAACTAATGTCTAATCATCATGTATCATTCACTTTATCAAATGGTCACTAAAATGTCTGAAGTAACAGTCCAAAACGTAATAATCATGACTGAGCAAGAAACCAATAATTCAAAATAAAAGTCCATAAGTCCTAAGAAAAATAACCATGTAAACAACTTAAAAATCATAGCAAAAATCAACATTGAGTCCACCATATTGCCTTTAGTTTCGAAAACATAAATGAGCAAATAAACACCTATGAATAAGTACTAGAGTTTTGAACTCACCCCTTGGAAACCACACCGCTCACACTGACACACGACTAATCTGCAATGGTTTAATAAGGGAGTGGGTGAGCTTAACAAGCTCAGTGAATGCCTAGAACAACTACCATGCAAACCATTCATCAAGCATTAGTGAAACATATACGTAGCATAATTATAGTAGCCTTAACTCAGTTGACATATTTTACTTCACATGCATATTCGAATCTTTACTTACAAAGTCAATACATACATATTCATGTAAACATCACAATACACACAATCACATTAATAGATAATTTGGCACTTGAACTATGAAATTTAAAAGTGGGCACTATCACCATTAATCAGATAAAGGGATCTCCAATACACCACATAGACTCATAGAGTCAAACATGTCCCATAAGTGAAGCATTAAGCTAACACTCTCCAATAACACAAAACATGTCTCGTTGAATGGAGCTTAGCTCACATTACCTTATCCCTCCAAACATGTCTAGAGCCTTAACGCCCAAATCACATATAACATATAGGTGAATACTCACAATCCTATGGCATGCCAACTATATCCAGTGGTCTCAAGTATCAGAAGGCCAAAATATTTGTATTTAAACACATATATTACTTACCAATTTTTTATTACTTTCACTACACATTTGTATCATTTGTACAATATTATCACTGTCACTTAGCATGTATGACATGCTTACACATATACTCTTTCACAATAGTAATGATGAACGTATAAAACATATATAGCATATCATTTCGGTTCACAATTTCACAATAACGCAAGCCCATATCTTACATGAGAAACATGGTTATAAGAAAGCTTACACTTTGAATATAGAGTAGGGGTTTAGGCTACAATTAAATTTCAAATAACACATTGAATCGTGTCCACGAGCAGTTAATCTAAACACTCACCACTATGCTTTTGCCTAAATGCCGAAAGTTGAAACTAACCTTTTCTAGCTCGTAGATGGTCCCAGCGAATCTAGAACTTCAACACAACAATTCACATAAAAATATATTCAAAAATCAGCTAAGCATTTACCACAAGCAATAAAAAAAATTAAGCCTAAGCTATGTTCCCATATAACTGAAACTTTTAACATAGTAATCTTTACATTCAAATATCTTAATCTATACTCAATCTTTTTGCCTAAAACCAATTTCGTTGATCTTTTAATTCACTTATTACTAATTCCCAACCTTTAGACTACACTAACATACTCAGGTCATAGTATCGACTTTTTTGACATGTTTATGGCCATTTTTTCAAAAAATTATTAAAACCTAAGAAATCCTTAACAATACTTAAAAACAAGTTTAGAAACCTCTTAATCATATGAAAGCCTATTGATTAACACTTTGAAATTACATTTTTACTTAAAAATTGGAAATTGAGCATTAACAACTCTATTCTCGGCTTTTATTTAAAACATGCTATTTAATAGTTAAAAATTTAGTTTCAAAGGCCTAATAACATTAAAAACTAATAAGAAAGTGAATGGTTACCTTTTGTAACCTCCCAAACCTGGCATAGATGTTATGGCCTAATCGGGAAGGCCATATTGGACACCTTAGTGTTGAACTTACCCTAATGATCGTTAAAAACCTTCAAGTACTTCTTTTTATAAAATTGTGATTTCTATTGTTAGCTTTGTAAAACATCCCTTTACCTAGTCCAACCATGCTTAGGTCAAATTAGCGAATTAGGTGAGTTTTGTAAAACCTTACTGACGACGTTGCCTTTAAAAAATCATTTTGTTATCTTCTTAGCAGCAGAAATGTACCATTACTAGGCAAATTATTAATTTAGTCATATATCATGCATAGTCCATTTCAACATATTTATAAAAATCGTGTATCTATACCAATTATGTGTGTCATGCATGCATGAAAAACCCCAAAATCTCGAACATTCCCAAACCACAGTTTAAAGAAACTTTACAATCCAAAATCGAATAATAATAAAATAACCTAAAAATATA
>CM025150.1:6171752-6187585 GCA_013467495.1 Gossypium gossypioides
TTGTTAGATTTTGATTTAAGGATTAAATTGTTAAAATGTCAAAATTTTAAGGTTTGATAGTGAATTTGATGTATAATAGTCCTGTTAAAGGGCCTAGAATATTCGGTGGTAATTTGTTTCCTAGGAAATGGTAAATTTGATGAAATCTGGGTAAGAGGACTAAATTGAAAAAGCTATAAAAGTTTAGGGAAATATGTAATTCATGAAAACTTAAGGGTCATATGCATTGAATGGAATGTGAAATGTGTATAAGATTAATATATTGTATTTAATTATTATATAGATCAAAAATTGGATCAAAAAGGCAATAACCGAGGAAAAAGGAAAATAGCAGATTAGTCCCTGCGTGTTGATCGACATTAATTAGTAGGTAAGTTCATAGTGTTTCGATAACTAAATGAATTTCTACTTGTATTCTAATAATAAAGTTCTTTAATTAAATTTTTATAGATAATTATTGAATGAATGCACATACGTGCACCTGCTTGTACTTTGATACCCCTGAATACACATACATGCCCCTGTTTGTACTTCAGTACCCCTGAATGCACATACGTGCCCCTATTTATACTCCGGTAACTCTGAATTAAATAGTATGTGAACTATATCAAATTGTATTTAGATTAAATATTATACTATGTCCTTACTATGTTTTATAGATAATCATTGCTGACATTTTGGAAGGATTAATTAACCGGCTCACACTATCCATCTAAGTTGGTAGTTTTTGTATCTCCTAGGGTAGTGGCATGTATATATAGATAAGTATGTTGGTCTGGTACACTTTAATACTTTACCAAATTATGTCATTTGGTTATTTTAATATGCTTGTAAATAAGGTTCTTCTTGGTGTGATTAGAATGGTTTGAAAATGATTAGTTGTGGTATGTTATTGTACATATTTGAACAAGGTTATCATGCATGAAATTAGGCAATATTGACATGGTTTGATAGTTGATGTTTTGATATAATTGTGGTGTCTTTGAATGGCACATTGGTTAGTTGATTTAGAGTGTCTAAAATGGCATGTTTATGTGGTTATGAATGATGTTTAAGGCCCTTGGATGTATGCTCAAATGGTTAGATTGTTTAGGTGTGAATTAGTTGTGAAATGGTTTAATTTTAGGAAAGTTTTGGGTTCACACTGCCTAAAACACGGTCTATCACTTGGCCTGGTGACACGACCATGTGCCATATGAGAATTTCTTAGTGTTCCAGTGAATGAGTTACATGGCCTAGCACACGGGTGTGTGTGGCAACTGAGACAGTTACACGACCTAACACACAGCCTGACACATGGTCGTGTGTCCCTTGTTCAAAAGTTAGATGGCTTGGGGTGATTTTTAGCTGCCTGGCCACACAACCATGTGACTCCTATTTCCAATATTTGTGACTTTTTCCTAAACTTACTGTTTTGTTTCAAATGAGCCCCGAATTGCCTCAAAGCTACTTTTAGGGCCTCGAAGGCTAGATTTAAGGACAAAATTTCTATGATTGATATGTTTGGAATGCCATGTATTTATTTTAATGCTAAATAGACAAATGATTTTCTTGATTGTAAGGTAATGCTCCGTCACCTTAATCTGGTGACGAAGACGGGTTCAGGTGTTACATTTAGTGGTATCAGAGTTACGATTTAGTCGATTCTAGGACTAACGTAACAAAGTGGAGTTTAGTATATACACGCCACATATACCCTGTGATAGTGTAAAGCTTTTGATCTGTTCTAACATTGTATTTTATTATTAATTCAATATGTCAGCTGAGTCAAACCGGGCTGTAGTTAACGAAGCTGAAAGTAATGTTGAAGCTTTGAATCCTAAAGCAAGTAATAGTGAGTCGATTCCACAGTCTTTTGGTAATGAACCGGGTTAGGGGTGTTACACTAGACATGGTCGTGTGGCTATCCACACGCCCGTATACATAGACGTGTAACTCTCTATGACCGTGTGGCTCAGGGTCACACAATCGTGTCGCCAGTCAGTGTAACTCTCTGTGCCCGTGTGAACCAACCTACACCCAAAATTTTTAAGACACACAGCTGTGTCATAGCTCGTGTCCTAGGTTGTTTACTCCATAATTAGCCCCTAAAACAAGCCATTTCAACACAAAAACTTTTCCAACAAGCTACTCCATTTGTACATACATTCAGTGGACCTAAACACACTTCAAACATTCATAAACATACCATTTCTATCAACCTAAATCTTATAATCAATATGCCATTCAAAGGCACCTCATTTCATACCATAACAAAATCAATGAAGAACAAAACTATAATACCACATCTCAAACTCGAAACATAGGTAAAATAGCTACCTAATGATAGCAATTGTCAACGAAAATCTTACCAGAAAATAGGTTCTGGTATTGCTCTTTCATAGCTTCTTTCGATTCCCAGGTAACTTCCTCAACCCCGTGGCGGTGCCAACGGACTTTAAGCAAAGCTATGTGTTTAGTTTTTAATTCTTTAACTTCTCGAGCTAAAATTATGATCGGTTCCTTATTGTACGACATGTCTTACTGAATTTCTACATCAATAGGTGAAACCACATGTGAAGGGTCGGATCAATACCGCCGTAACATTGATACATGAAATACGTTGTGAATTTTGTCCAATTCAAACGGTAAGGCTAAACGCTAAGCTACTAGTCCAGTTCTCTCAATAATCTCATACGATCGGATGAATTGTTGATTAAGCTTTCTTTTTCAGCCAAAACGTAAAACTTTCTCGTAGGGCGATACCTTTAAAAACACTCTATCACCGACCTCAAATTCAATGTCTTTTCTTTTCAAATTAGCGTATGATTGTTGACGATCGAAAGTAGCTTTCAAACTATCTCATATTACTTTAACCTTTTCTTTAGTTTCCCAGATCAAATTAGTACCGAAAAGTTTTGTCTCACTCAATTCAATCCAATATAATAGAGTCCTACATTTTTTACCATACAAGACTTCGTACGACGCCATTTTAATACTCGATTGATAACTGTTGTTATATGTAAATTCAACTAACAGAAGAAATTTCTCCCAACTACCTTCGAACTCTAAAATGCAACAATGGAACATATCCTCGAGTACCTGTATCACTCGTTCAGATTGAGCATCAGTCTGGGGATTGAATGCGGTACTAAAATGCAATCGGGTACCTAAAGCTTCATTCAGTTTAGCCCAAAATCTAGAAGTAAATCATGGATTTCGATCAGAGATAATAGATAATGGTACTCTGTGAAGTCTAAAAATTTCAAAAACATACAACTCTGTCAGCTTTTTGAGTGAATAATCTGTACATACAAGTATGAAATGTGCAAACTTAGTCAAGTGATCGACAATGACCCAAATGGCGTCTTTCTTCCTCGGAGATAACAGAAGTCTTGAGACGAAACGAAATCCATAGTAATCCGTTCTCATTTCCATTTTAGAATCATTACAGGCTGTACCAGTCCTGAAGGTACTTTATGTTCAGCTTTGACTTGTTGACAAATGAAACATTTCAATACGAATTCTAAAATTTCACGTTTCATACTTGGCCACTAATACAATAGTTTCAAATCACCGTACATTTTGTTACAACCAGAATGAATCGATTAACTACTACCGTTAGCTTCTTGAAGAATGTGCTATTTTATTTCAGAATTTCTCGAAACATAAATTCTATTTCAGAAAAATAAATTACCATTAGAATTTATATGAATTTTGAATCAGATGCCTTTTCAATCTGCTCTCGTTTAGCAATCAACTCGGGATCATTTTTCTGAGATTCATAAATCTGTTGCAAAAATATCGGTTTAGCTTTCAATTCAGCTAAAATAGAACCATCATCAATCAATGTCAATCAGGTATTCAAAGCTCACAAAGCAAATAAGGGTTTTTGACTTAAAGCATTAACAACAACATTAGCTTTTCCCGGATGATAATTGATGATCAAATCATAATCTTTAAGCAGTTCCAACCATCTACGTTGTTGCAAATTTAATTATTTTCGAGACATTAAATATTTTAGGCTTTTGTGATCCGTGAAAATGTAACATTTTTCCCCGTATAAATAATTTCGTCAAATGTTTCAAGCGAACACAATAGCTGCTAACTCTAAATCGTACGTCGGATAATTTTTCTTGTGCGGTTTCAACTGATGGGAAGCATAGGCTACAACTTTACCTTTTTGCATCAAAACACAACCTAAACCTTTAAGTGAAGCATCGCTGTAAATTACAAACTCTTTACCAGATTCTAGTTGTATCAACGCAGGAGCTACGGTTAATAGCGCTTTCAACTGGTCAAAAATTTGCTCACATTTATCTGACCAACAAAACTTCACATCTTTCTTAAGAAGCTTTGTTAATGGTGAAGTGTCGCATGTAAAATGGTATGCGATTTTGTACAAGGATACACATCGGTTCAAGTAATAAAGTGATAAGTGAGTATTATTCCAACAAGGATCGAATTTAGGCACAAAAGTGGTCAAGTTATTATAATATGGTTAATGTTATGGTAAGACTGATGAATAAGATGTTATGGTAAACTAAGGTAAGTATATAGTGATAATTCAAAGAAATGATGATGTATGCGATAGATAGAATTAATGAAGAATTGGAAATGCTATGGCAACAGTGAGAGTAGAAATGTAATGGCAATAATGAGAGTGATTATCCGAATAGAATGTAAACAAATAAATAAACAATTAAATATGTTGTGGCAAAATTACTACAACAGAGAATAAGGATAGAGTGATGTTGATTGAAAAGGTCGGGATTACCCAAAATCAACCCATACCGTCAATAATGCCTTGGAAAATCGTATCTACTTTACTGCGTAGAAGAGTTCTGAAATGGTTTGCTTCTCGTGAGAGCAAAACCTCAAGTTACCTTGCCCGTGTCTATAAGCTTTTTAGATATCTTGCATTGGTTCCTTCTGTATGATCATGACTCTAAGTCTAGAGTCGACTATTAGTGTCTATCGAATGCTTGCTCATTTCATTTAATTTTAATCCAACCAATCCAACCTTTTTGGAATTGGAATCAGTTTATAAGTATGCGAACAGTATTGTATGTCTAGAGGTCGTTTACATTTTAATGAAGAAATAAGAACAATCAAATGAAATAGTAAAGTAAATTAGAGATATACTTCATCCATAAAAAAAGTTTAAGGTTTCATAAAAAGTAATCCCAACCCTATGAGATTTAGCTCATAGGCTGGGAAATAAAATTCCAAACCAAAATGTCATCTGACATTGTGTTTAACTACTTCAATTCAATCTTTCGAAGAAAAACCAATTGAAATAACGGAAGAAATCTGGGAAACAACTTTCGCTTGTGCAGTCCAAACTTTGGCAGCATATTGTCTTGTGATGGCTAAGAAGGACTACCTTCAACTTCCTTTCCTTTACGCAGCAGAACCCTTATTCACGCCGAAGGATCTCTCCCACTTTTTTTTGTCCGTTCCCCCCTTATTCGCTATTTAAAGTTTCTTTCTTTGGCTATTTATAAGCTTTTTCCCTAGGGTAAATCCAACAACCTAGAATTATCCTCTGCTCATTTTTAGATTTTCTTTTTGATTTAAAATCCCTTCCTTTAAGATAGGTGGTTATCAGCTCATTATCTCATGATCTTTTTCCTCTTCTTAAATTCTTTTTCTAGGATAAAAACCAACAGCTCATGATTTATTGTCTCCTCTTTTCTAGGCAGATTTTTCTGGTACAAATACAGTTGGGATGAAATTGGTATGCATTGAGTGTTGACTCGGTCTTCCTCTTGGAATCGTGAATTGCCACAACATACAATTCAGCAAACTATCCACCCTTTTGCCCTGGCAAACTTTCACTATTTTATTTCTTGTTCCTCATCCTCCACCTGCAAATCCACCGAACATAGCCATTCCACAAGTAATTAAAAGTAACAAATAAAATTTAAGCACAGTCCAAGCTCTTAATGCAATGATTAAGGAAAAATACTAATGAAATGTCCTAAAGTGTAACTAAATGTACTTAAGTACATGCAATTAGCTAGGTCTAAAGGCATGAAATATAACTCTTTTCAAGAGTTATCATGAAGCAATCATCAAAAACCCTTTTGCAAATCGTCGGTAATATCCAGCCAAAACTAGAAAACGTCACATCTCAGTGACATTTTTTGGAGGCTTCCAATCGAAAATAACATATATTTTACTCGGATCCACTCTAATATTGTCAATTGATACTACATGTCCCAAAAATTTGACTTCTCGTAACTAGAATTCACATTTACTAAAATTTTCAAATAATTGCTTCTCGAGCAAAGTCCGTAATACTATCCTCAAATGTTGAGCATGTTCAGTCTAATATGGGAATAAATCAAAATATCATCAATGAAAACAACCACAAAATTGTCTAAATACGTTAGGAATATTCTGTTCATCAAATCCATAAACACAGCAGGTGCACTTGTTAAACCAAATGACATAACTAAATATTCATAATGTCTGTACCTAGTCCTGAAATAATTCTTCAGGACATCATAATCTTTAACCCGTAGCTGATAGTATCCAAAACGGAGATCAGTCTTTGAAAACATGGTTGCACCTCCAGTTGATCAATCAAATCATCGATAAGCAAGAATGGATATTTTTTTACCATGACTTTATTAAGTTGTTTATAATCAATACATAACCGCATAGACCCATCCTTTTTCTTAACAAACAGTACAGGTGCACCCCAAGGAGAAAAACTAGGCTGAACAAACCCTCTGTCTATCAATTCTTGCAACTGTGCTTTCAGCTCTTTCAATTTTGCAGGTGCCATTCTATACAGAGTTATCGATATCAGAAAAGTTTCCAGGAATAACTCAATAGCAAATTCAACCTCTCTGACTGGCGGTAACCCTAGTAAATCTTCTGGAAACACATCTGCAAATTCACAAACAGTTGGAACTAATTCCAAATTCAATACTGAAGCCCTAGTATCATGTATATAAGCTAGATACGCCTCGCAACCTTTTCTGACATATTTCTAATTAGAAAAAGCTGAAATGATATTAGCTGCACTGTCACTTCTATCTGATTCAACCCGAAATATATCACCGTTCTAACATTTCAATTAAATTTGCTTTTATCTACAATTCAGAACAACATCATGCAGATTTAATCAATCTATACCGAGAATCACATCAAATTCATCAAACGATAATAGCATTAAGTTAGCTAGAAAGTTACAATCCCAAATTTTCAAGGGACAATTCTTACAAGCTTTATTAATTAATAGAAAATAGCCTAACAAATTAGTTACTTTGATAAAAAATTCAGTTGACTCAAATTTTGTGCAAATTAGGTATTTTCTTATCTGACACTAATTTTGTACATATATATGAGTGAGTTGACCCCGGGTTAATGAAAGCATTAACATTAACATCAAAGATAGAAAATGTATAAGTAATCACATCAGGTGTCGAAGCTTATTCACGAGCTCAAATTGTATAGGCCCTAGCTAGTGCCCAAGCCTCAGATCTAACTGTAGAATCTTTCATTTGAGTTTGACTATTTCCCGTATTACCACTATTTTTGGATGGCCTCCCTCTCGCAATTGTGTTAATCGATGGTGTGTTCTGAGTTTTTTCTCTACTAGACCTTTCAGGACAATCTCGAAGAAAATGATCATATGAACCGCATTTAAAGAACAACCCATCTCTCAATCTGCACTCTCTGAAATGTCTTCTATTGCATTGTTGACACTCAGGCTTACTATTACAAACACTCCCCACACTCACTACAAGGGTAGCTTGGGGTCTCGAACTTGATTATTGTTTCCCTTTATCTCTACCTAAAAATCTAGATGGAATTGATATACGACTATGAAATTCTGTCAATCTCTTTCATGGAGATGAAAATGATTTTTCCTATCGGTCATTTACCTGTGTCACGAGCCTCAGAATTTTCCTTTCTTTTAGCTTTACTAAGCTCTTCAACCTTAAGCGCTTGATCCACCAATACCATAAATTCTTTCAATTCTAGTATCCCCACCAGCAATTTGATGTCTTTATTTAAACCATCTTCAAACCAGGTACACATAACAGCTTCTGTTGGTATACATTCCTGAGCATACTTGCTAAGTTGCATGAATTCTCTTTCATATTTCGCTACAGATTTACGACCTTGCTTCAGTTCTAAGAACTCTTTCCTTTTTCTTATTAAGATATCTATGATTGATGTATTTCTTTTTAAATTCATTTTGAAACAAATCTCAATTCACACGATCTTTTAGTACCACTGCTATTAAAGTATTCCACCACTGATACGCTGAGTCTTTTAGAAGAGATATCGCACATTTTAAACTATTAGTAAGAGAACAGGACAGTTCATCAAAAATTCTAGTACTATTCTCTAACTAGAACTCAGCTTTCTCTGGATGATCATCTACATACCACGAAACTCTTCTGCCTTATATTTACAAATTTTGTCAATTGAAGGTTTATTTACACGTACTTGTTTGAAACCTTGAGGAATAGAGGGGACTAGTTGAGGTACAAGAGGAGGCGGAGGTCGTTGAGCCATTGGGTTCACTCTAACAAACTCAAAAGCCATTCAGACATCATATAGAAGAAGGCTTCTTTCGCCTTACTTCTTCGGCCCTAAGATACGAGCCCACTACTAGCTGCTCCTTGAATGGAGGCTTGCACATTACTTTCGATCTCATCGAAATCAACTCGATTGGATGACATCTTTTATCTATATGAAAACATAATTCAGTTCAAGTCAAGAGATATCATACTATCACGGGTTATGAAATGGCATGTATTCTATATTCTATATGAACTACGTTCAACCCGAGAACCAACTAAACTATAGCTCTGATACCACTAAATGTAACACCCCTAACCCGTCTCCATTGCCAGATTATGGTTACAGATCATTACCGTACAAAGCAGAACTTTTAACTTCAATACAGAATAATAATTCAACTTACAAAGTAAATAATAATTATACAATTTAATCATGGCAATAATACTCATTTGGGCCTTAAACTGAGCATTCGAGGCCTTAAAAATAAGTTTGAAGTAATCGGGGATCAATTTGAATAAATTAAAAAATTTTGGGAAAAAATGAAAAATTGTGAAAACAGAGGTCACACAATTGTGTGGTTAGGCCGTGTGATATAGCCCAAACCATGTGACTCTAGACATGGTTGTATGGCTATCCACATGCCCGTGTACGCAGACTGTGTAACTCTCTGTAACCATATGGCTCAAGGTCACATGGCTGTGTCATCAGGCCATGTAACTCTCTATGCCCGTGTGAACCAACCTACATCCAAAATATTAAAGACACATGGTCGTGTGACAACCTGTGTCCCAGGCCATGTGCTCCATAATTATCCCCTAGAACAAGCCATTTCAAAACAAACCTTGTCCAACAAGCTACTCCATTTGTACATACATTCAATGGACCTAAACAAAATTCAAACATTCATAAACATACCAATTCAATCAACGTAAATCTTATAACCAATATGCCATCCAAAGGCACCTTATTTCATACCATAACAAAAGCAATTAAGAACAAAACTATAATGCCACATCTCAAACATAAAACATAAGAGAAATAGATACCTAATGACAACAATTGTTAATCCATTTCACCATTCAAATTAAGCATATCAAAATGACCATATTCATATAGCTTTTAACATGTACAAGCCAACTATATCATATATGTGCATAACCATTTACAAAAGTAAAGCATAAATGACATTAAATCCTATACATGAAATTTATAACCATAGATCAAAATAACCCAAAACTACCAAAGTGATCGCGGGATAGTGTGATAGGACTCCGACAAAGTTCCAACCGATTGAGCTTCCGATGATCTACAAAACAAAGGAAAAACAACCATATAAGCATTTAATGCTTAGTAAGTTCGTAAAAGATAAACTTCAACTTACTTAACATCAATTAACAATCTATACAACCATGCTCATTTAATCATTTAACATTAAACTTTCCTATGCACCATAATTTACATGGTTAGTAGGAATCATGAAAACATAAAATCTCATATATTAGGAAATAAATTTTATACCTTTATTTTTCATTACATAACAACTTCTCATTCATTACATTTCATAAATTCATACCCATTTTACCTTTTCAAATGAATATTATCATTAATAGGTTATTCTACATGCTTTTCCTTCATCCTCTTTTTACCCATTGAACCATCTAGAGTTACATCAGATACTCGGGAATACTTACACATAGTGTCCCTTTTCATGTAATCATAACATATCCTTCTCAATAGTGCTCACATAAGCTATGAAATGGGCCTGCTCACACGAGCTGTGTAGAATTCGCAACAAATATAGGACCTCAGCCATCGGTGGGACATTCAAGACCAGCACCCGAAATCGTATAACCCTAATGACATGTCATTTGTATCCTAAGAATTCTTAAGGTTCAAATGGGATTACTTAACCATTAATTGTTCAAAACATTAATTTACGTTCAACATATTAGAACAGATAATCAAATCAAACTATAACTAATAAGATTATAATTCATACGAACTTACCTCGATACCACAATCAATTTAACAGAGTCAAAAACTAATCCAGCACCTTAGCTTTGCCTCAATTTAAGTTCGGTTGTTGTGTATCTTGATCTAAATAATAATTTCATTCAATTAATTACATCAAATAACCTCAATTGTTCAATTCAATCTATAATTCGTATTATCATGAAATTGCAAAATTACCCCACTTATTCTAACCTTTTCACAACTTAGTCCTTAAGCTCATAACTTCAAATTTAACCATTTTAAACCTAAATCCATGATAACTGATTCTTCCCTAAGCTTAAATAATCTATATTTTTCCACTATTTCATACAATATACATGAAATTTTCAATTAAGCAAATTAAATCCCTAAACCTTACATTCATAAAAATCCACTTAACAAATTATGGTCATTTAAAAACCAAATTTAATTAACTTACACCTATCATCACAAACACATCAATTCTAATCATGGAAAAACCTCTAACCTTTAACAGTTTTGCAAATTAATCCCCAGGCTAAGTTGGTTAAGCTAAAACGAGCTCAAAAACATAAAAATCATTAAAAACGGGGCTCAAACACAAACCATACATTGAAACAAGTCTAGCCAAAAGTTCAAACCCCTTCTTCAATGGTATTTTTGGTTGAAACAAGCAAAAAGGAAGAAGATGATATCATTTTAGTGATTTATTTTAAGTTTAGTTAATTAATTACAAGTTTACCCTTAGCTAATAAACTTATAAAATGACTAAATCATGTCCATCATTGTCCACCACATTTATGAATGGCATATACCATCAAAAACCTTTAATAAATACTCCTAAAGCCATTTAATCCATGTAATTAATAGAAACAATCTTTTGCATCTTTATTAGTTTAGTCCTTTGTAACTAATTAACCAATTAAACTTCAAACTTTCTTAACAAAATTTTAATATGACTCTAGTTTAACCCCATAGACATTAAATAAATATTAAAATATTTACTCACTTGTTAGAATCATGGTCCTGAAAATAGGTTGTTATATCTGGTCATACATATTGACGGTTAAGTAGATACAGCATCACGGATTTTGTAAAAACAGAGTGAAATAGGAAAGATTGGTGTGATATAGTAACTTTAGGTTAGCCAAAAAGTGTAGAACAAAAGAAAACTTCAAAAAAAATCATTACAACTAGAAAAAAAGTTCTTGAAATGTAAAAGAGCATTTATGAATAAGATGAATTGAAAAAGAAAGTGACAAAGTCACAAGAATAAGAAAAACTCATTCATTAGTGCACAAAAACTCGTAGGCTAGTTGTAGTTACTATTTCATGCTATGATTTCCTATGTGGAGAAACAAGGAATGAGAAATAAAGAGAAATAAGGCAGTGAGGGGGTAAGGGTCACTAAAGGGGAATAATAGGGATCAATATGATGTGGCAAACTATTTTCGTGTTTGTAACCCTTTTAATACTTAACTATTTTTGAATGTCATACCTGTCCTAAGCCTCGAAATCTTACAAGCTGAAAAGTCCTATGTGGCCTAAATATCCTTATGCGTGAATGAACATTATATTAAACAATCACATAAACTGCCATTTTTATTCTGCTAGGATAATCAAATTATGTGTAGGATTTGTTGATGGATTCCTATAGGTGAGACCCTTAGTGCTAGTATACTTTGTAATGCACTGAACTTAGATGTTTGAGGTCAAGGGTGGTAAATTAATTATTCATCATGTCAAAATTATTCGTGAGTATGAAAGGCATAGTCATGTACTCCAAAGTGAATACTTATATTATATTTGCTCAAGGTTCGTCTCTTATATTTCTTGTCTTTGTTGGTATTACTTCACGACAAGCAATGACTTAAGTGTGGGGGAGTTTGATTTGTCGTTATTTGGTGTAGCAGATTAAACTAATTTTTGCACTTTAGGAGTTTGCAAGAAAGCATTTTCATTAATTTTTAATTATGTTTTTTATAAATTTTCTTAAATTTAATAAAATGTGAAAATTGAGTCTTTTATTGACCTTAGGGGCCGAATGAGGCCTAAGGGTGAGCTAATGAACTTTGTAAGTGTACAGGAGACCATTAGAAGATGTACTAAATTATAACTCTTGAAAAGAAATATATTTCATGCCTTTAGACCTAGCATATTGCTTGTACTTAAGTACATTTAGTTACATTTTAGGACATTTTAGTTAGTAATTTTAATATTGCATTAGGACTTGGACTATGGTGGAATTTGGTGATTTCAATCACTTGTAGTGGAGTTTTTGTGTTGATGTGGTAGGAACAAGTTTTAGAACGAGGAAATAAAGGAGTGAAGTTTTGTTAGGGCAAAGTACAAATAGTTCGCTAGCACGGATGCTATGGCAATGCCGGGAAGACCAAATCAACATTTCTTGCGCAGTAGGTCAATTTCAAATTCAAACTTGTACCATATAAACCCCCTAAAAGAGGAGAAGATAATCATGAGCTCTTAGCCTAATCTATCTATAAAAACCAATGAAGGGGACCTCATTAATGACGAAAAAAAAGTGAAAGAGATCTTTAGGAATGAATACGGGTTCGACTACGAAAAGGAAAATAAGTCAAAGGCAGCCCTTTTTAGCCATCATAGGACGCTGTGCTTCCAAAGTGTGGACTAGGCAAGCGAAAGCTACTTCACAAAGTTCTTTCGTTATTTCCTTCGAAAGATTGAATTGTAGTAGTTGAACGCAATGTCAGATAATACTTTGGTTTGAAATTTTATTACGCAACCCATGAGCTAAATCTCATAGGGTTGGGATTACTTTTGATGAGACCTTATTGTTTTTTATGAATGTAATATATATCTCATTTACTTTATTGTTTCATTTGATTGTTCTTATTTATTAATTAAAATGCAACCATCTCTAGACATAAAAGGGTTGGATTGGTTGGATTAAAATTAAATGAAATGAGCAAGTATTCGATCAAAACTTGTAGTCGACTCTAGACATAGAGTCACGGTCAAGGTAACTTGAGGCCATTTTATAACTCTTTTGTGTAGTAAAGTAGATATGATTATGCTAAGGATTTATTGACAATAAGGGTCGATTCTAGGTAATCCCAACCTTTCAAATCAACATCACTCTATCCTTATCCTTTTTTCAGAGTATCTTTGACACAACATATTTAGTTTTTTAATTCTTTATTTACATTCTATTTGGATAATCACTCTTGTTATTGCCATTACATTTCTACTTTCACTTTTTCCCTAGCATTTCTAATTATTTGTCAATCCCATCTATCGCATACTTTATCATTTTGCTAATTGCCACTGCATATTTATCATTAACTTTATCATAACATTAATGTAACTTCCCGTTTTCAGTAAAATTAGAACAGTGGTTTTGGAACCACAAATCTGATGAGTAAATTAGTATTTTATTATTATTTTAATGTCTATGGAATGTTAGTAAGGTCGTATAAATTTTTTTAAGAAATTTTGACGTTTGCCTGCTTAATTATGTGAATAGGACTAAATCGAAAAAAGGTGCAAAAGTAGAGGTCTATTAGCTAAAGGTATCAATTAGCTATGGAATTTAAATGTGAATGGACTTAGATGGTAATTAGACCATATATAATGTTAGTAGACTTTTATGGACACAAATTAGGTGATTTTTAAGTTCACGATAAAAGTTAAATAAGTAAATTTGTAAATTAGGTGATTTTTAAGTTCACCATATATAATCTTCATCCTATCTCTTCCACCAAAAATTTGAAACAAGGAAGCCATAACTAGGGTTCTTCATTCGGCCAAGATTTTCCTAAGCATGTAAGTGTTATTTTGTCTCGTTTTTAATGATTTTTATGTTTTCGGGATTGTTGTAGCTTAATCTAGCTAGTCCAAGGATTAAATTGCAAAACTATTAAAGGTTTAGAGTTTTTCCATGAATGTTTTTGCATTATTCTTGAAGTTTAATGAAATATTATGAGCCCTTATAGATAAATAAATAAGTTTTGTAAAGTGATTTTTGATGAAAATGTCATTTAGGGATTTATTTGTAAAAGTAGTAACATTCATGGTAAATTTGTGAAATGATGGTGTATATGGGTTGATATAGGTCCCTAAAGAATTTGGCTAGTATAAAATAAGGATGAAAATGCTTAGATTTTAAATTATGAGCTTAAAGACTAAATTGTGAAAAGTTAAAATATTAGGGGTAAAATTGTAATTATGCATTAATGTGAATTATGGATTGAATTGAATGTTTGAGATTATTTGAAACACTTAATTGAGTATAATTATCTATTTAGGTCAAGATAAATCTCAACCGAATCTAGAAACGCAAAAATCACAGATTAGCCTGATTGTATTTCTATGCTCTAGTTGTCAATGTAAGTTCGCAGTATTTCAATATGTAATTTAAATTCTGTATATTTTTACATTATAGTTTTGTAATTAAATTCTTATAGGTAATTATCCCATGAATTGCACATATGTGCCCCTATTTGTACTTCGATACCCTTGAATTGCACATACGTGCCCCTTTTGTACTTCAGTACCCCTTAATTGCACATACGTGCCTTTGATTGTACTTCAGTACCCCTGACATACACATACGTTCCCCTGATTATACTTCGGCACCCCTGATTATACTTCGGTACCCCTGAATTACACATACGTGCCCCTGATTGTAATTCGGTACCCTTGAATTCCATATACGTGCCCTTGTTTGTACTTCACTACTCCTGAATTGCACATACGTTACCCTGATTACACTCTGATAACTTAGAATCGAGTAAAATATGAGTTGTATTAAATTTTTGTTAATTTTAATGATATATAATGTAACACCCCAAACTCAGCCTAGACGTTATTGCCGAATCTGGCATGTCACATTGAAGTGTTTTTCGAAAACCATGTTTTCATTGAAAACCCTTCTTGAAATTTCAAANNNNTTGCCATTTAAAACTTGTACAAAACCTCAGTTTGCATTTGTTTATTTTCAATCGAGGTTTATTAAAGAAATGTTGTCACCTTTAAAACCTTATTGTTGCGGAAGCTTAATTTTAAACAAATGATTTACGAAAACATGATATTTAAAAATATAGTTGCGGAAACGTAGCGTTTGAAAATAGTTATTAGTTTGGAAAATCAGGTTCTCCTTCTAGCAGATAAGAATCACAAGCAATAAAATCCCGAATTTAAAATCTAAAAATTTTAGAGGCCTTATTACAACTCGAACCAAAATTATAGTGCTTCAGTAAATGAGCAAAATAGTATAAAACTTGTGCAGTTGTGTGGCCCTCTTCGAGTCCCTCGCAGCTCCGAACCGTCTAACGTTGGGGATTACCTGAAAG
>CM025150.1:6187685-6201281 GCA_013467495.1 Gossypium gossypioides
ATGTGAATATACTATATGTTTAAGGCTTGATTTTTACTTGTTTTGGATGCCATAATATGGCTTGTTTATATGTACAATGTTAACTGTAGGTACATGCCTTGTTAGGTGAGAAAAATGGCTTATAAAATAGCCTATTTTCGTTCACATGGGCAGAGACACGGGCGTGTGTCTCAGTCGTGTGTCTTTGACATGGGCAGTGACACGGCCGTGTGTCCCCTGTAGGTTGTAAAGGTTTGCAAGTCAGTATGTTCACACGGCTTAGCACACGGGTGTGTGGTTTGGCCGTGTGACCCAGGTCAGTATACTTTCACGGGCACTGACACGGGTTGGGACACGACTGAGTGTCCCTAATTCGAATGTCAACACAGCCTGAGAAACAGGTGTGTCTCTTGACCGTGTGAGTCACATGGCATGGCCACACGGTTGTGTGGCCCCTGCAGTGTTGAAAATTTTTAAATATTTCTGAACAATTTTTTAAGTTTCCAATTTAGTCCCGATTTGTTTCTAATGTGTAATTTGGGGCCTCGAGGGCTCGTATAAGGGACAATATGTATGATTTTGATTGGTTTTTCACATGAATTCTATATGATATGAATGTTTGCATTTTCTATCTGTTTGATTTGTAAGTCCGTTAATGCTCCGTAACCTTGTTCTAGCGATGGATTCGGGTTAGGGGTGTTACAGAATGGTTTTGTTTTAGGACATTAAAATGGTATGTTATGTTGAGTTACTTGTGGTCTCAATTGTGGTATGCTTTAAGATGATATTGAATTAGTTGTGTACGTTTTAAATGTGGTAATGCATATGTTTAGGTAAGTTTGTTTGATTGAAATTGAGGTGTCTTATACGGCATATTGGTTGACTGGATTTGGTCATTTGAATTGGTCAATTTAAGCATATTTTGGTATGTTTTTGATGCCTTGGTCATGAGGGTAAATTGCTTGTAGGTACACATTTGGCTTGGTGATAGAAATGGCTTAATTTTGGCCAATTTCATGTCCACACGATCTAAGACACAGACATGTGTCTCAGCCATGTGTGACACACGGCCATGCGACACGGCCGTGTGTCCCTTGTAGGTTTTAAAGGTATTCAAGTCAGGCAGTTACACAGCCTAGCACATGGCTTGGCATACGGGAGTGTGAGGCCATTTCGAGTGTTACACGGGAGTGTGGGTTGGTTGTGTGACCTAACTCAGAGAGTTACACGGGCTGGGACACGGCCATGCATCCTTATTTCGATTGTTACACGGCCTGAGACGCGAGCGTGTGTCTCAGCCATGTGAGTCACACGGCTGTGTGACCCCTGCAGTTAAATTTTTTTAACTTTTTCTTAAATGTTCCAAATGTTTTTGATTTAGTCCCAAATCATTTCTAAATTGTTTCTAAGGCCTCGAACGTTATGCATGTATATGTATGAATTATGCCATGTTTATGTAGAGGTACTAAATGTATATTTTAAAGTTACGATTTATTTAACTTACTTTATTTACCTTTTATAGGTTTGCCATCAGTGCATGAGAAGAGGCATTCCTGCTAACACAGAATACCTTTTTGATCCGGAGATTGACATAACCTTGTGGAGAGAGAGAAAAGAATTGAGAAAAATGGCTGGAAACAGGAATGATCTTAATGGTAATCCAAATGATCGCAATGAAAATCCTCTTATTGGACGTGTGGTGGATGAATGAGATTTTTGAATTAGAAAGCATATCGTCCCAATGCTGGATGATTTGAATCTAGGAATAGTAAGACTAGCAATACAAGCTCAGCAATTCAAACTGCAACCGATAATGTTTCAGATGTTACAAATCGTAGGACAGTTCAGTGGATAGCCTACTAAAGATCTGAGATTACATCTAAGACTTTTTCTAGAAGTATGTAATTCATTCAAACAATAGGATATTCCTGAAGACGCCTTAAGACTTAAGTTATTCCTGTATTCTTTAAGAGATCGTCTGAAAGCATAGCTAAAAGCTTTGTTGTTGGGAAAAGTGGCATCATGGAATGATCTTTGGTAGAGATTCTTGCTACAGTATAATCCCCCAAATATGAATGCCAAGTTGAGAAATGACATTACGTCTTTTCGGCAATTGGAGAATGAAACTCTATATGAAGCTTAGGAACAATTTAAAGACTTAATTTGGAAATGTCTGATGCATGGATTCCAGCACTGGATCAAATGGAGATGTTTTACAATGGGTTGAATGCGCACACAAGGATGGTAGTTGATGCGTTTGCCACTAGTACGTTATTGGATAAAACTTATAATGAAGCATACGAGATCTTGGAAAAGATTGCCAATAATGATTATCAGTATCTGACCATGAGAATTGGGATGGGTAAGAGAGCTATCGGTACCATCGAGCTTGAAGCAATCACTTCGTTAACAACTCTGGTATCTTCTCTAGTTTTCATGCATTTATTGTGGTGAAAATCATGTGTTTGACGAATGCCCATCAAACCTAGTGTCAGTATTCTATATGGGTAATTCCAATCGAAATAGCAATCCATATTCCAACACCTACAATTCAAGGTGGAAGCAGCATCTAAATTTTAGTTGGGGTAATCAAGGTGCAGGAAATTTCAACAATGCTAGAAGACAGAATGACAACAATGCACCACTTGGTTATAATCATCCTATGCTGAGGCAAAATGCTTAACAAGGTCAAGTATCATTTTCTAATTCTATTGAAGACTTGTTAAAGGAATATATGGCCAAGAATAATGCTGTAATTCAGAGTCAGACAACATCACTTTGAGTGCTTGAAAATCAAGTGGAGAAAATAGCGAATGCTCTAAATTCAAGGCCACAAGGAGCATTGCCGATTGATACCAAGAATTCAAGAACACAAAGGAAATGAGAAATCACCCTTAGAAGCGGACTCTATTAAGTGATGTTGTTCATGATGTCATGGCAAAAGAGGATAATACAAGTAAAAATCAGGTAAAGATCCCAAAACCATCTGAAAATGATAAGCAGAAGAATGTTGTAGTAGAACCAGATCATGTAGCCAACAAAAATGCTACAGCAAAACAATATCAGCAACCTAAAGGACAATCCCCTCTACCTTTTCCACAGCGATTCCATAAATCCAAAGAAGATCCTTAGTTTAAAAGAGTTTTGGACGTTTTGAAGCAACTCCATATTATTATACTGTTATTCAAAGCTTTGGAGAAAATGCCCAATTACGTCAAATTCATGAAGGATATACTATCAAATAAGCGCAGATTGGGGGAATTTAAGACTATCGCTCTTACTGAAGGGTGCACAGCAATGTTGATGAATAAGCTACCATTAAAGTTAAAGGACCCAAGTAGTTTCACTATCCCATGTTCAATTGGAAATCATTATGTTGGAAAAGCATTATGTGATTTACGCGCAAGGACAAATCTAATTTCTATGTCTATTTTTAGGAAGCTAGGAATTGGGAAAGCAATACCTACCACAGTAACGTTGCAATTGGCTGACCGATCTTACGCCCATCTGGAAGGTAAGATTGAAGCTTTATTGGTAAAGGTTGATAAATTTATCTTTCCTGCAGATTTTCTTATTTTAGAATGTGAAGCTGACCATGATGTACCAATTATTCTTGGAAGACCGTTTTTTGCTATTGGCAATACCCTAATTGATGTACAGAAAGGCGAGCTAACCATGAGATTGAATGATCAGTAGGTTAATTTTAATATGTTTAATGCGTTAAAATGTACAGATGAGAATGAGGAATTTCACACCATTGGCTTGATAGAATCAGCAGTGGACGAATTCGTAAAATTTTGCTACGGTAATTCTGATAGTGAAGACAATTTGATGAAGCAAGGTGACATAGCAAGTTTTGAAGAGCTTGGTGAATTTATGGAAGCCCAATATATAATAGATAGGCTAGGGAATAAATTTGAGTCCCTGGATTTGACAAAACAATCTTTTAAGCCTCCTAAACCATCTGGAGAGGAATCTCTCGTTCTAGAGTTAAAGCCTCTACCACAACATTTGAAATACACGTATTTGGGAAATAAAAGTACTTTTCTATTTTTAATTTTTGCTAAACTAACACCTAAACAAGAGGACAGGTTGTTAGAAGTTTTAAAACGATCTAAAAGAGAACTGGGTTGGACCCTTGGCGATGTAAAAGGAATCAACCCTACATTTTGTATGCATAAAATTTTATTGGAAGATTGCCATATCAAATCAATTGAAAGTAGATATGATTAAATCCAGTTATAAAGGAATTTGTTAAGAAAGAAATTATCAAGTGGCTTGATGCTGGCATCATTTACCCAATTTCCAATAGCTCGTGGGTAAGCCTTGTGCAATGTGTACCTAAGAAAAAGGGTGTCACGGTAGTAAGTAATGAAAACAATGGGCCTATACTGACTCGTACTGTCATGGGATGTAGAGTGTGTATGGACTACCGCAGGCTTAACAAGGCAACTAGGAAGGATCGTTTCCCTTCGCCATTCATCGATCAGATCTTGGACAGCTTAGCTAGTAAGGCTTTTTATTGATTCCTAAATGGTTATTCAAGATATAATCAGATTGACATAGCACCTGAAGATCAAGAGAAGACAACATTCACGTGTCTATATGGCACTTTCACATTCAGGCGGATGTCGTTTGGGTTATGCAATGCCTCAGAAACTTTCCAGCTCTACATGATGGCCATATTCTCGGACATGGTGGAAAATTTCCTTGAAATTTTTATAAATGACTTAACTGTGTTCGAAAATGATTTTGAAGATTGTTTAAGAAATTTGGAGATGGTTTTATGTCGTTGTGAAGAAACGAATCTAGTATTAAACTAGGAGAAATGCCATTTCATGGCTCGTGAAGGCATTGTCTTGGGACATAGGGTGTCACAGCGAGAAATTGAAGTGGACAAGGCAAAAATAGAAATGATCGAAAAATGGCCATTGCCTATTAATGTTAAGGGTATTATAAGTTTTTTAGGACATGCAGGGTTTTACAGAAGATTTATCCAAGATTTTCTGAAAATCTCTAAAACCTTATGTACTTTCCTGAATAGAATAAACCTTTTAATTTTTATGATAAATGTTTGCAGGCTTTCGAGGAACTCAAGAAACGACTTGTAGTAGTATTGATTGTGGTTACTTTTGTGGGAGCAGTGCTTATGTTGACAGAAAGTTGTGGGAGTAGTTTTGGGTCAAAGGAGAAACAAGGTACTACATCCAATATACTATGCTAGTAGGACATTGACAGAAACTCAGCTCAATTATACCACTATGGAGAAGGAATTACTGGCAGTGGTCTTTGTATTCGACAAATTCCATTCTTATTTAGTGGGAACAAAGGTCACAATCTGCACAGATCACTCGGTATCAAGTACTTTGTACAAAAAAAAGATGCCAATCCAAGATTGATTAGGTGGATACTTTTGTTATAAGAGTCTAATTTGGAAATTTGAGATCAGAAGGGAACTGAAAATCAAGTGGCTGACCATTTGTCAAGTATAGAATCGAAGAATAGAGATGAAAGCCGGAAATATATTAAGGAAGATTTCCCAGATGAACAGTTGCTCAATGCGAAGGCAATACCTTGGTACACCAACATAGTAAACTTTTTAGCAAGTGGTGTAATGACACCTAACTTTGATGCTAAAAAAACAAAAATTTCTTCATGATACCAAACAGTACTATTGGGATGAACCATTCCTATTCAAGTATTGTGCAAATCAAATAATTCGAAAGTGTGTCCCTAAGGATGAGATGCATAGTGTCTTACAACATTGTCACGGAACCCCATATGGAGCACATTATGGATGGATGAAAATAGCTACCAAGGTACCCTAGTCAGGATTCAATTGGCCAAATTTATTTAAATGTGCTCATGAATTCTATAAGTCGTGTGATCATTGTCAGAGAATAGGAAATGTGTCTAGGAGATAAGAAATGTCATTACAAAGTATATTGGATATTGAATTGTTTGATGTATGGGGAATAGACTTTATGGGTCCGTTTCCACCATCCGTAGGCAAGCTATACATACTTTTGGCAGTAGACTATGTTTCTAAGTGGGTAGAAGTAGTAGCCCTAGCCTCTAATAATGCTAAGTTGGTATTGAAATTTTTACATAAGAAAATTTTCACACGATTTGGTACACTAAGAGCCATTATCAATGACGAGGGATCCCATTTTGATTGCAAACTAATGCCTTGCGCATGTATGGGGTGAAACATAGAAATTTAAGTGGTAAATCCATCTCAAAAGGACTGGTCTACTAGATTAGATGAAGCTCTATAGGCATCCCAAACTACATTTCAAAAACCACTAGGGATGTCACCTTTTAAACTTGTTTATGGTAAGCCATGTCCTTTACCTGTTGAACTCGAGCATAAAGCGTTTTGGGTGATTAAGAAGCTGAACATGGATTGGGCTGTAGCTGGCGGCAAGAGATTACTAGAATTGAATGAGATGGAGGAGTTTCGAACACAAGCATATGAGAATACTAGTTTGTATAAGGAAAAGACCAAGCGATGGCATGATGCTAGAATTTTACCAAGGCAATTTGAACCTGGACAGTAGGTATTATTGTTTAATTCCAAGCTTAAATTATTTCTTGGTAACTTAAAATCTTAATGGTCAAGACCTTTGAAGTAATTCAAGTGTATCTGCATGGTGCTGTTGTTGTTAAAGACCTAAAAACAAGGGCTACATTTAAGGTTAATAGACAATGCTTGAAGCATTATTGGGGTGCTCCTATAGAGCGTGCGAAGCAAAGTGTTAGCCTTCGTGATGTTTGAATTTTTGTTTTCGTTAATAAGTAGTTTTTTTTTCATTTTATTTCCTATTATTATTATTATTATTCTCTTTATTTTTATTACAATTTCATTTCTGTTTTTATTATTATGAACAAGAGTAGAATAAAAATGCAAGATTGTTTAGTGTATGCAAAGCAGTAGTTTGCCGCGGCATTTCAAAGAAACATTATGCCATAACAAACTGAATGATGAGGTGTTAATAAAGTTGACCAGTTAGAAAATTCCAAAAGAAATATTTTTAGGCAGTACATTTAGTGAAAATTGGGAAACCCAAAGTTTGAGGCCCACAATGTAGGGCTCTATTATTTCATTTCCTCCCCTCCAAAGTCTTGTCAGTTTTTAACTTTTCCTCCATATCATAACGCTTCTACCACACGTTTCTCATTCCCTAAAAATTGTCATCATTATCTCTTTTTATTTTCTTCAACTGATTTACATTTCCCACTTCTCACAAAGTTCACACTTTTACAATTCTCTCGTCTTCAACCTTTTTGCAATTATTTTTTTACTCCATTATTTTTCCTTTCCTGTTTTCCTAACATTTTCTTCATAGCGAGTATAAGGAGTATCTCTAAAGCAGCAGAATCTTCACACATTGGCTCCCCGCAACCAAATATATTCTTCAATGCTGCCGCAGCCACAGGGTATTCCACTAATATTCTAAAGCAGCCATTTTGTTTTAAATAGGGATTTTTACTGAAGGATGAACCCAACATGGGGTACTATGAATCGGTATCATTGATTGTGGAAAGGCACAACTGGAGCAAATTTGGTCTACACCTAGGGGATGTTTTGGGTAAAGTGGTAAGAGAGTTTTACACTCATGTAAATTCCCCAGACTCTCCCTTCATTTATGTATGGGGTAAATCCGTGCCATTCAATGAAGACCACATTAATGCCCAATTCAGCATCAAGGAGGTTATAGATGAGCATTCTGAATTTGCCGAGAATATTACATCGAAGGGGTTGGATAAAGTATTAGAGGATTTATGCGTTGAAGGAACGCGGTGGATTATTTCAAGCTAGGAGTGTTACACTGTTGAAAGATTTGCATTAAAACCAATTGGGAAGGTGTGGCACCACTTTTTAATGAGTCGTCTTATGCTATCTATGCATAAGACAACTGTTTCGAAAGAATTTTGTTGTTGCATTCTATTCTACAAGGGAGACAGATAAATGTAGGGAGGATTATCTTCCAAGAGGTCCATAGGTGTGCTAATAAGAATGATGAGAGTTTGAATTTTCTTTCCCTTTATTTCTGCCCTATGTAAAATGAAAAATGTTCATTTTAATGATGCTGAGGACGTTACCCCCAATAAGGATGGGAAAATGCGAATGATTTTTGTCAAGCTATGAGGAACTGAGTTTGCTGCAGCATCCCAACATAGTCAAGCTTCCCTTACCACACGTATTCCCATAACAACATCTCCCGTCTTTCATGACCAGAAATTATTGACTTCCCTAAAACAATTAGAGTAGAGGTTGTCTCTGTTTGATGTGCAGCAATACCAGATGATTCAAGAGTTGGAACAAAGTAATGAACGCTAGGCTAGGTACTGGTTGTATGTGAAAGATAGGGATTTGGCATTAAGAAGATCACTTCAGAAAAAATTTTTGAGACCCATGCCAGAATTTCCTACTTCCCCAACTACTTTGCTCTCATCTATAGAGTGCAAAAAAGAGCCAGTTCCATCCACTACCGGAATTGACCCCGTGACTGAAGGAGTCACTACAGATAAAGGAAAAGCTGTTGAGAAGGAATTAGAAAAGTCAGCCTTTGCCAACCAAGAGAAGGAAATAGAAGAAGGAAAGTAAGAAACAAGTGGCCCTACCATTGCACCAGCTACTACCACTGAAAAAGGTAAAACTCCTAAACCGACTTCTTCACCCATTTCTATGATAGGACAAGATCAAGTAATCGGTCAACCGATCAATGAACTAATAGAGGCCGGTAAAAAAGGTGAGGAAGTTGACATAAGGAAATGAAGATGCAATACAAAGTCAATGTTCGCAAGTCCACAAGAAAGAATTGAATGAAGTACCAATGTTCTAGTCCAAGGAGGATAAGTTTTGTTTTTCTCTCATGCATTGCATTTTTTTTCTCTTCTTTTTGTGTATATTCATACTTGTTAAATACTGTTCATGATTTTACATGCATTGAAGACAATACATCCATTAGGTTTGGGGGTGTATTGTGCATCTAGGTTGCATTTTGTATGTTCATTTTGGTATATAGGATATTTTTTCATGGCATAATAACTATTGAAATACTGTCTTATCTATACGAAGTACAGTTTTTCTTTATGATGTTCGATGATGAGATTAAAATTTTTTTTTGATATACCTAGAATAGGTAACAATGGATTAGGTGAAGTTTGCTTAGGCTAAGTTGCTTGGAAATTGATTTCTTAAAATGGGATGTCCTATGCCTTATTTTTTGGTTTTTCGAAATATAGTAAGTATCTTTTTAATGCCCTTAGGAATTGTTGAAACCAAACATTAGTAAATTGCCACGGCATTTGTTTAAATAAATATGCACTCCAATGCTTAGAGTTGCTAAGTAGGTTAGCATCACTTTGTTTGCTCCATCGTCCTGTTGATTAGAAAGGAGAACCTAAGTAAGAATGTGTGGTATAACTTTAAGGGGCATTCCACTGTAGCAAATGACTGAGTAGCTAAGGAGGCAATTGTATGCTCCATTCATCTTTTTAGTTAAAAACCTTAGCTTCATGAGTGACTTTTAGTTTAAATTTATGACATGATTGAGTTCTCGACAATCTGTTGTATTCTCCATCGTGATTGTCAAGTCAAAGAATTTTGTGACATGCTAAATCCCCTAATAATAATAATAACAATAATAATACTGCTTCAAAAAAAAGAAAAAAAGAATAAATATATGAAAATGTGAATAACATATAAATATATGAAAATGTGAATAACATATTTTGATATGGACTTAAAGCAAGTGACTTTTGTTTAGGTAACAAATGAACTAAGTAAATAAAAAAGATATTTGCTGTAGGACGAAAGAGAGAATGCATGGGTACTTAGGAAATTTTATTTTTATGGAGAAATTTTTGCACTGCCTTTGCTGAACAAACCTTTGACAATTGAATCAGTTTTAGGAAAAGAGAAGATTGCTGAGAACAGAGGTATAAATTGTTTTTTCAAATAGTTAGGTAGTATGAGGAAGTATATTTTTCCAAGGCAAGATAGGTGCATTCATGCATTTAGATGTATTTTGTTTGAGGACAAACAATAACTCAGGTTTGGGGGTGTGATAACTCTTGAAAAGAGTTATATTTTGTGCCTTTAGACCTAGCTAATTAATTGTCCTTAAGTACATTTTGTTGCATTTTAGGACATTTTAGTTAGCTTTTAATATTGCATTAGGACTTGGATTGTAATGGAATCAGGTGCATTTAATCGCTTGTGGTGGAGTTTTTTGTGTTGATGTGGCAAGAATAGGCTTTGGAATGAGGAAATAAAGGAGTGAAGTTTTGTCAGGGAAAAATGTAGATAGTTTGCCAGTACGGATGCTGAGGCAATGCCGGAAAGACCAAGTCAGCATTTTTTGCACAACAGTTCAAATTCAAATTAAAACTTGTACCAGATAAACCTCCTAAAAGAAGAGAAGATAATCACTAGCTGTTTGCTGACCCTAGCCTAATCTATTTATAAAACTGATGAAGGGGACCTCACAAACAGTGAAGAAAAAGTGAGAGAGATCCTTAGGCGAGAATATGAGTTCAACTGCGCAAAGGACAGGAAGTCGAAGGCAGTCCTTCTAAGCCATCACAAGACGTTGTACTGCCAAAGGTGGACTAGGCAAGTGAAAGCTGCTTCCTGAAGTTCTTCCTTTATTTCCTTCGAAAGATTGAATTGTAGTAGTCGAACACAATGTCAGATAATACTTTGGTTTGGAATTTTATTTCGCAGCCCATAAGCTAAATCTCATAAGGTTGGGATTAGTTTCAATCAAACCTTAACTATTTTTATGAATGTCATATATATCCCATTTACTTTACTATTGCATTTGATTGTTCTTATTTCTTAATTAAAATAAAACCATCTCTATACATAGAAGGTTGTTCACATGCTATAACTTGATTCTAATTCCGAAAGGGTTAGATTGGTTGGATTAAAATTAAATGAAATGAGAAAGTATTTGATCAACAATTGTAGTTGGTTCTAGACATAGAGTCACGATCATACAGAAGGAACCCATTCAAGATATCTAAAAAGCCTATAGACACGGGCACGGTAACTTAAGGCGTTGCTATCGTGAGAGGTAGGCCATTTCAGAACCTTCTGTGAAATAAAATAGATATGATTTTGCCAAGGAATTATTAAGGGTCAATTCTAGGTAATCTTGTCCCTCCGAATCAACATCACTCTATCCTTATTCTTTTTCGTAATATATTTGTCACAGCATATTTAGTTATTTATTTCTTTATTTGCATTCTATCTGGATAATCACTCTCGTTATTGCCATTACATTTCTACTTTCACTTTTTCCATAGAATTTCTAATTATTCTTCAATTTCATCTATCGCATACTTCATCATTCCACTAATTTCCACTGCATATTTATCATTAACTTTTCCATAGCATTAATCACATTTTATTATAATAACTTGATCACTTTTGTGCCTTAATCCGATCCTCGTAGGAACGATACTCAGTCATCACTTTATTACTTGAACCGACGTGTATACTTGTAAAAAATCACATATCATTTCACACGCGACACTAAACCAATATTGGCCACCATATCGCAACACAGAATGACTAATGTCGCAACATAGGGACCAGAACGGAGAAATCACGAGACTGCCTTCGATGTCCCAGCACAACCTAAAGGTGTCGCAACATACCCCTGGATATATCCCAAGAGAAGTATATTGACTTCTATGTCGCAACACAGGTCCTGGTGTGTCGTAACATCAACTTTGGATGAGAATTAACATGAGTCAAGGGGCATTTTGGTCCGCACAATCAAACTTAAAGCTCGAGAACGTCAGCTAACCTAAGGTTAAGGATGACGGCCACCTAAAATCTATAAATAGGCTTATTTGTCACATATTGTGGACACCAATTACTTAGTTTAGAATTCTGTTGTTAAATTCCAGTTTAGCTTTCCTTTCTTCTTAGGTTTTAGATTTATTTTCGAGTTGTTCTTTGTTCATCTTGAGAGATTTTATTTGTGGAAGATAGTCAAACTTGTGGATTCACATTCATTCTTAAATAAAAATCAGGCTTTTTCTTAAACTCTATATTATCGATTCATTGAGCATGTTTGTTCTTCATATCGATTCTATATTACTTATGAAAACCATGAGGAACTAATTCTTTTATGGGGGACTAGTGAGTGAAGCTATGATTTGTTAACTGTTTTGTAAGGTGGCCTAATGGATCAGCTGTTTGGGAAAGGAAGAACCTAAAACCCCAGGCCTGACAACCCTAGGAAGTCATCAAGTTAGGGTTAAGCCAAATTTGGTATAGCCTATCCGTGAACACCTTCATCCCAAACCGGTCTAGACTATGAGGTTGGAAGATAAGTAGTCCTTGCCGACTCATTATTTGAGTGGAAGATCGAAAGGTCTTGCTATGATAGCTACTAGTTGATTGACGAGGAACCCAAAGAGATAGTTGATAGGGATTGTCGAAGCGAGCTAATCACCCATAATCAGATTTGATTTATTCTATTTTTCAATCTCTTGATTTTTATTTCTTTCATTATTATATTTTATTATTTCTTAAAAACTCCTTTTATTATGTTTTCCTACTATAACTTATTTAGAGTACTAATTAGATCTTTCAGTGTTTAAGTTAAAATCAATCTAGTACTAGCCTCCCTTGGGTACAATCCTCAGAGTACTCACCTACCCCATTGTAACTATATTACAACTAGACCCATATACTTGTGGATGCCACCTCGTCGATATATCTTTTATTGCAGTATTCACACTCTGGACGTTAGTGCGTCTGGAGGCGGTCAAATATATTGGTTCCCAAAGGAACTAGGAAATGGTCTCATGAAGTCTATGCCCCTGATGTTGAATATCTTTTCTTCCAAAATCCAATTTTTTTGGCATCTCATCCCTTATTGAAACGTTCCCTGTTTTTACATCTCCCGCATATTTGCACAAATTCATAACCATCTTTGTTTATAGTCGGTCAATAGAATCCGTATTGTAGCACCTTTTGTGTCACTCCCTTACTTCCGAAATGGCCTCCGCTTGGAGATGTATGGCACCCCATTAGAATATCTTCAACCTCTTCTTCAACTACATAATGTCGAATTAATTTATCGGTGCATTGTCGAAAAACATATGGTTCTTATTGAGATTGTCGATATGCCCTGTGGCAGCGAAAAAATATTTTGGCGATCCTCAGCCATGGATCCATGTACAAGGAACAAAACGAGTTGAAATAAGGTTGAAGATACACCTTCTTAACTGAAAGAACCAATGAAAGGATGTTACTGATTTATGTCATTTCCAAGCNAAGCCATAACGAAAATGTCTCGGCCTCTACGTAGTTCACTCGATACTAATACAAACGGCAAAAACTCTCTTATAAATTTTCCAGAGAAAATCCCCCAAAGCGGCTACTACACCTTTTTCTTATTTCCTTTTACAACACTTTTACCCTAATTTGATTTTTTTGTATCTATATATTGAAAATGAAATAATCCTGTAGAGAACATATGGAAAGTATTAAAAACGTTATATTCTTTCCAAAAGATTTATAACTACCATGCTTCATTGTTTGACCGAAATTATTATAACCGAAATTATAATTATAATAATTTCGGT
>CM025150.1:6206601-6219551 GCA_013467495.1 Gossypium gossypioides
GAAACTGAAACTGTTACCGAAATGGGCTTAGGCCCAAACTATGATTGCATACTGTCTGCTTGTTTATGTGGGGATTACACACTGAGTTTTCTTAAACTCACTCTTTTGATTCATCTGTTCAGATAATCCCCAGACTTAGGCGGATCAGAGCGGCGGAGGACTCAGCTGTGGCCACACGACTCCTTTTTACTATTTCGTATTGAATTAGGTTTATTTTTTTAAATCTTTTTTTAGGGTATTTTTCTGTAATAATGGCCGTTATGAGTTGTCGATTAAAATTTGGATTTTATACTACTTAGTGTTTTATATCTGCTAGATGTAGATAAAATACAGGTTTTTAAAAGAAATTCATGTGTTTTATCAAAATACCCACAAGGACACAAACTATTTTAAAAAGCTTCCGCAACGTATAATATTTTGCAAACTAATGACTGAATAAAAATCACTATTTTAGGATTAATAAAAGATAACGACGAGATCTAAACGAAAAATGTTTCAAGTAAAGTTACGGTTTTTCAGCACGAGCATCAGTTTTCAAACACACTATCATGTGACATCACCAGATTCGGCTATAACGTCCAGGCCAGGTTTGGGGTGTTATAGCTTGAGATCCCGCATGTGTTGCAGATTCTCTGAAGCTTGTATGAGCAGCATCGTGTATTGGTTAATCTCTTGTTTTTCAGCTTGTGTGAGCCTTACCCTCCCGCGTATCCGAAGTCAATTTTGTATTGTTCTTCAGGCAACACAGCTAACGAAGTGAAAGGAATTTAATTATCATGGCAATAAATTTTATTTACAAATTGAATACAAGTTGGCATATGTGTTATTGTACTGCAGCTTTGTTGATATTAAATTATCCTGACTAACCATTTGACATCGTAGGGAATATGGGACATGGCAAGAAATTCTAGTTTGTATGTTAATTTCAGTTGGTATGCTTTTAAATGATAGGTATGTTGTGTTTAATTATACGAACTTACTAAGTTTTACACAAGCTTACTTCTTTTTGGTTTTTCTTCCTTGTAAATCATCGGATTTGAGCTGTCGATCGGATTACTTTTGTAGATCATATTATCCATCAACACTTTTGGTAGCTATATACTTATTTTGACCCGATTATAAGTGGCATGTAGATAATATTTTGGTATAAATATATGTTATAAGTATTTGGTTATGTTTTGAACCTTTTGGTATATGAACCAATGTATAACTGGTAAGCTTTAATAGTTGTGTTGATGGTTATGATAGTGTAAATCTATTTGGTGTTGTTCATATTACCTTGGCAAAGAAATGAGCTTAAGTTTTGATCATTCAGTGAACTTAGTTTCATGAATGTGAACATGATAAAATGATGATAAATTTTATGGTTGAATAAGTATAGAATGTTAGATTATTATGTTTATCTTGATCATTTGTGGTGAAATGACCATTTTGTTTTAATAACTTATAAAATTAAGATGGATTGTATTTAAAAGTGGTATAAAAGGATGATTTTGGCATATGGTATTTGGAACTTAGTTGATGGTTGAATGAGATTAACATGTTGATTATGTTTGGTTCTGTTGATTGTTGTTTATGTTTGAAATGTGGTTCCATTGAAGGCATATTAGGTAGGCATATAGGTTGATTGTGAGTTCATATATTTTGTTTTGTTTTGAAACATTTTGGATAGGTTTGAATGTTGGTTAATGCATGGCTTGGAACCTAAGAATTTTTTGTGATTTGGCTTGTGGTTGGAGGTGTTTTTGGATACACACTACCTATGACACAGTTTGCCATACGGCCGTGTGTCTCACACGGTTGCATGACACAACCATGTGGCCTTTTTAGTATTTGGTGTAGGTTTGCCTACACGATCACAATTAGTTACATGGCCGTGTGACCTTAAGTTACACGGGCACAGTTTGTTACATGGTTTGGCCTTAAGGGCTCTATCACACAATTTGGTCACCCGGTTGTGTGACCCCTATTTTTACTTTTTACCTAAATTTTTGTAAAAGTTTGTTTAGTCCAAATTTTTCCCGGTTTGCTCTAAATTCTTCGTATGCTCGATTTAGGATTGGATATGAATGATTAACATGGAAATGAGTGTAATTTAATTATGAAATGATTTATTTAGTTATTTATAACTGGTGAGCGAACAGTGTTAATATTTTATAGTTGTAATACCTTATAGCTCGGGTCGGGTGGCTGGACTAGGTATAGGGTGTTATATTTATTAGTATCAGAGCTATGGTTTAGCTGATTCTATGATTGATCATAGCATGTATTGAGTGTAGAAATACATGTCACTTTTATAACTTGTGATAATGAAATGACTCCTAATCAGTTTGACTTGTTTTTTTATAGATTAAAGATGTCAATTAAATCTAATTGAGCAGATTCTAACGGAATACAGAGTTATGTTCCAGCCACCAATTAAGGGGTTGCTAATAATGTACCCGAGTTTCAAGGGCCTAGAGAATAGACTCACAGGACCTTTTTTAGTATGATAAATGATATGTTTAACATGTATATGAGAGTCAATCCCGTGGCTCAACAACCTCCACCCCCTCATCCTCAAAGCCCTATTCGACAGAATATTCATAGGATTTCTATTCATAATAACAAAAGAACAGGTTAATTGGGGATTCTTTAAAACTGAATTTTGAAATAAATACTTCAGCAAGCGATACATTGATAAGAAGAAGAATGAATTCTTCGAGTTGAAATAGGGAAATAGATCAGTTGCGTAATACAAGCATGATTTTGTTCATCTCAGTAAATATGCCCATAAAAGTGTATATATAGATGAAGAAATGTGTATTTGTTTTGAAGGTGGATTAAACGACAAAGTCAAGCTACGTTTTGAAGATGGATTAAACGATAAGATCAAGCTATTGGTTGGTTCGATGGAAATTCGAGAGTTTGTAGTTTTGTCTAACCGAGCTCAAAAATTTGAAAGAGTTTACAACCATAAGAAATAGAATGAAACAAAAGCTCGTGACTTCAGCAAACGTAGCACACCTAAAAAATTTTCTACTCCCCCATAAAAGAAAATAAAAGAATCGACTAGTTGTTCTTCAGTGCCATCAGGGTTTTCTGGCATGGATAGAATGAAACAAAATAGTATAAGATTACCGATGTCTTCAGTAGCCAGTGTGGGTAGCATCCGAAATGTAAATAGACTTGAATGCAACCATTGTGGTCGAAATCACTTTGGAGTGTGTAGATTGAAAGACATATCCTGTTTTTTTGTGGATCTCCTTATCATTTCAAGAAAGATTGCTTGAATATAGCTGAGCTGAATAGAGGTCAGAATGCAAATCCTATTGCTACTTTTACTAGAGGCAGACGAGCAGGAAAAAGTGGCATCGCTAGAGTTAGTAAAAGTAGGACCAAAGATACAATAGTTCGATCTGAAGCTCAAGCTCTTGCGGGAGCTTTTGCGATCAATGTGTGCGAGGAGGCCTCAGCTCTTGATGCTATTGCTTTGGATTGCAAACAGAAACAAACTGATTTGAGATATTAGAATGGTGAAGTAATTTTTGTTGAATATATAAAGTTTGATTGTGTTTCAAATATGATTTCAACAATATCTACACAAAATTGATTCAAAAAGGCTATAATGCATTTTAACTTATATCCTAGATTCTATAGTATCAAAAACAAAAGATGATCAAGTACTGACAGTTTATAAGTTTACAGATGTTTTTCTCAAGGAATTTTTAGGTTTTCTGCTAAAGCGAGAAGTTACGTTTACTAAAGAATTAGTGTCAAGAACTACTCCAATCTCGATTGCTCCATACAAAATGACTCAACAGAATTAAAAGAATTAAAAGCTCAATTGCAATAATTAATCGACAGAGGTTTTATTCGATTAAGTGTATCACCCTAGAGCCCACCGGTTTTGTTTGTGAAAAAGAAATACGGGACGATGAGATTGAGTTTAAATTATCGACAGTTGAATAAAGTCATGATAAAGAGTAAATATTTGTTGCCTCGTATTGATGATTTATTCGATCAATTGAAAGGTGCTACAATGTTCTTAAAGATAGATCTTCGATCTGGTTATTATCAGTTGTGAGTTAAAGATGTTGATGTCCTGAAAACAACATTCAAAACCTGTTACAGACATTATGAGTTTCTATTTATACCTTTCAAATTGACTCATCCTCCCACATCATTTATGAATTTGATGAATCAGGTTTTTCAGCCACATCTTGACAGGTTCGTTGTTGTTTTTATTGATGATATATTGATATGTTATAAAACTGATTCAGAGTGTACTAAACATTTAAGAATTTGTATCACATACAATTTATTAAGAATTTCTTGATAATTGTATTGCTGATGAAGAAGCTATTATAGGAAAAATGTTGAATTTGTTTGGTCAGATAAGTGTTAGCAGAGTTTTGACCAGTCGAAAACTTTAATTACAAAAGCTCTTGTACTGAATTAGCCTAAATCCAAGAAGGAATTCATTATTTATAGTAATGTTTAACTCAGATGACCTTGAATTATGCTAGTTCAATTATTACAGAGTTTAGAGTTAAACCGTTAATTTTTCAGAGAAAAATAGGAATAGATTCAGAATGATTAGATCACTAATTACAGTATAGATTATGATAATAGTCTATATTTCTGAAATCAAATATGTGTGCCAAACAATTCTGAGATTATACGAGACATCTTACCCAAGGTTCATAGCAGCATCTATTTGACTTAAACTAGGCAACGAAAAATGTGTAATGACTTGAGACAAGGTTATTGGTGGCTCGAAATGAAACGTGGAATTTCAGAGTTTGTATTGAGATGTCTGGCATGTCAACAGGTCAAAGTTGAATATCAAGTTATGTTCGGGTTATTATGGCTTATTTTGATTTTTGATTAGATGCAAAGATGAGTCACAATGAATTTATGATGTTTTTCAAGTTTGATGATAGATTTATAAGCTTGATAGTTAAATAGGATAACTTTGTAAAGTGGTTTTGGTTGATTTTAAAGTTTAAGGACTAAATTGTTAAAATAGTAAAGTTACATAAATTCTTGTGAAAAATTGATTAATATGGGTTGTATAGGGATTATATAAAATTCGGCTAGCATTGATTTGGTTAAATTGTGATAGATTTGAAAGTTTCGGGTTTAGGGACTAAATTGAATAAAAGATAAAAGTTTAGGGTAAAAGTATAAAATATTGATTAAGGGTCAAATATGTAAATTTAAGTTTTTTACGATATTTGATTTGGCAAATTGAATTAAATTATTATATTTAGATCAAGAAACGAATCAATCGATTAATAATCGCGAGAAAAGAAAAGTCATTGAATAGTCGTTATTGAAGTGTCAGTAACTACTGCGTTTTGGTAAGTTCATATTAGATGTTCTTATGCTTATTAATGTTAAAATCATAGTTGTATATATTTGTCTGTGTATATGTGTATAATAAACATGGTTGATCAAGGTAAGTTTGCAAATGTGATCAAAGACTTGAGTAACAAAATATAGCTTTTGTATTAAACTGATCTTGGTATATGGTTAATATCAATAAAGTATCATAGTATACAGGTTAAAGGCCGTGTGAGCTTACTGAATAGCTAGGATATAAATGACATGTCATTAGGGTGTTTCAGGCACTAGTTGTCGGTGATTACAGTTTCAGGTACTTTGTACCGGTGTTACAGTATCAGGCACTTTGAGCAGTGTTATATTTATCAAATACTATGTACCTTTGATGGATACCATATCAATGACTTGAGATCCTGCATGTGTTACAGATTCTCTAAAGCTTGTCTGAGCAGCATCATGTGTTGGTTAATGTCTTGTTTGTTAGCTTGTGTGAGCATTACCCTCCCACGTATTCAAAGTCAATTTACTATAGTTCTTCGGGCAAAACAACTAACGAATTGAAAGGAATTGAATTGTCATGGCATGAAATGTTATTTATTCATTGAATGCAAGTTGGCAAATGTGTTATATTGTACAATAGCTTAGTTGATATTAAATGATCATGACTAACCATTTGACATGGTAAGAAATTCTAGTTTGTATCTTAATTTCAATTTGTATGCTTCTAAATGACAGGTTTGTTGTGTTTAATTATACGAACTTACTAAGCTTTATGCAAGCTTACCTCGTTTTAGTTTTTCTTTCTTATAAATCTTCGGATTTGAGCTGTCAATTGGATTACTTTCAGAGATCACACTATCCGTCAACACATATGGTAGTTATATACTTATTTCGACTCGGTTATAAGTGGCGTGTAGATAAGTTTTTGGTATAAATATATGTTATAAATACTTGGTTATATTTTGAGCCTTTTGGTATATGAACCAACGTATAAGTGGTAAGTTTTAATGGTCAGGTTGATGGTTGTGATGGCATAAATCTATTTGGTGTTGTTTATGTGACATTGGCACAGATTCATAGGTTTTGATCATTCAGTAAACTTAGTTTCAAGAATGTGAACATGATAAAATGATGACAAATCTGATGGTTGAATAAGTACAGAATGTTAGATTATTATGTTTATCTTGATTATTTGTCGTGAAATGGCCATTTTGTTTTGGTATCTTACGACATTAAGATGGAATATGTTTTTTATTTGAAAGTGGTATAAAAGGATGATTTTGACGTATGGTATTTGGAACTTAGTTGATGGTTGAATGAGATTAACATGTTGATTATGTTTAGTTCAGTTTATTGTTCCCTATGTTTGAAATTTGGTGCCATTGAAGGCATATTGGTTAGGCACATTGGTTAATTGTGAGTTGATATATTTTGGCATGTTTTGACACATTTTGAATGCATTTTAATGTTGGTTAATGCATGGCTTGGAACTTAAGAAAATTTTTGTTATTTGGCTTGTGGTTGGAGGTGTTCTTAGGCACACATGGCCTATGACACGATCTGGCACAGGGTCATGTGTCCCACATGTTTGCATGACACGACCATGTGGTCTCTTTGATTTGTGGTGCAGGTTGTCCACACGGTCACAATTAATTACACGACCGTGTGACCCTGAGTTACACGGGTATAGTTGGTTACATGATTTTGCTACACGACCATGTTCTTAAGCCACACGGGCTAGGCTCTGTCACATGTTATGGCCACACGGCCATGTGTTCCCTGTTTTCACTTTTTACCTAAATTTTTGTAAAAGTTTCAGTTTAGTCCAGAATTGTTCCCGATTTGTTTTAAATGGTTTGTATGCTCGATTTATGTCCGGATATGATCAATTAACATAGAAATTATTGTATTTTAATTATGAAATGACTTATTTTGTTATTTATGACTAGTGAGCAAACAATGTTAATGTTTTACAATTGTAATACCTTATAGCTCGGGTCGGGCAACTAGACCAGGTGTAAGGTGGTACAGTATTGGCCTATTGGGTCAAAACACCTATAAAATGTGTAAAAATACTTTTTTTTTTTAATTTTAATCCTAAGTCTTAATTACTGATCTATGGTAATTCAATGTAGCAAATTAAACTAGTTTTCGCACTTTTGGAGCTTGAAATAAGCATTTTAGTTGTGTTTTAATTATATTTCCATAAGTTCAGTTAAGTTTAATAAAATGTGTAATTTGAGTCTTTTATTGATCTTAGGGGTCGAATGAGACCTAAAGGTGAGCTAATATATTTTGTAAGTGTGTAGGAGACCATTAGAAGGCATATTAACTCGATACCGGTCGTTAGGTTGCAACATGGAGCATTGGATGACGCAACATAAGGAACAAAATAGAAAAATGCCAAGACTACCTTCAATGCCGCGACATTGCCTATAGATGTCGCGACATACCCCTAAAGACACCTTGAAATTGAGTATACTACCCTCGATGTCGCGACATAGGACCTGGTGTGTCCAACATCTCCTCTATATGGGAAATAATTATGAGCTAGGGGCACTTTGGTTCGCACAAACAAATGTTAAGCATAAGGAAGGTAGCTGACCTAGGGTTAAGGACGATGACCACCCTAAAGTGTATAAATAGGCTCATTTATCACATGTTATACACAACTTTCATATTGTACAATTTTCTCTTTAGATTTTGTCTTTATTTTTCTCTTTTCTTAGGTTTTAGATTTTATTTTGGTTCTTGTTATGTACTTTTGTGTAGAAGTCAGATTATGGAATTATTGTCAAACCCAGTGAGGATTCTGTGTTTAATTTCAATAACAAATCAGGCTTCTTTTAAACGTTATTCTTGAATTTTTCTTTATGTTCATTCTTTCCATCAAGTTTATATTGTTTATTAGATCCATGAGGAACTAATCCTCCTGTGGGGGGATTAGTGAGTGGATGTATGAATAATTAATTGTTTTGTAGGGATTTCTTAACGGATCAGCTGTTCAAGAAAGGAAGAATCTAAATCCTAGGCCTGATAACCCTAGGAAGTCTTAAGGTGGGAATTAACCCAAATTTGGTGTGGCCTATTCGTGAACACCTTAACCCTAAACTGGTCTTGACTGTGAGGTTGGAAAATAAGTAGTTCTTACCGACTCAATATTTCAGTGAACGGATCGAAAGATCCTGCTAGGGTATTGACTAGTTTATTAAACAATAATGCCCGAGACAACAGTTGATTATGACTACCAAAGCGAGCTAATCACCCATGCCTAGATTTGATATATATTTAATTATTTGATTTCTCGTTTCTCATTTATTTACTTTTCATTTATTTCCTTTTTTATTATTTTTAGGATAGTTTATCAAAAACCTTTCTTTTGATGCTTCGTACTACAATCCAATTAAAGTACTAATTAGATCTATTTATGTTTAGATTAGAATTATTTTAGTGCTCTCCTCCCTTGGGTACGATCCTCGGAGTACTTACCTACTCTGTTGTAGCTATATTATAACCTCGCTTATATACTTGTGGATACTGCTTTCAGATCTTTTGTGCAGGATTTCTACTTTGGACATTGGTACATCCAGAGGCAGTCAATTACTGAAACCGAAATATAAAATCCTAAATTTCCTAGAAAACAAGCTCTTTAAGTGCGAAATTGACCTGAATTGACTACTACATTTGACTACATGTCATGGATGATGATGGAAATTGAAGATGGATTGACATTGCTATTAGGTTAAGTCACTCACCTATCCCATAAAGTGAAATCATATGACTTTCCAATGAACAAGTTGGGAAATACGTATGCATTTGGGTAAAAGTATCATAGAGGCCCTATAAGACCCCATACTCGAGCCGATTGTCAGGTTTGAGCTATAGGATGTTATATTCATTGTCAGAACAACTACGATAAATTATAATCAATTATCTACATTTTCTACTCAATTACACGTAAGACATGCTCTCTATATAAAAACAATGATCATTTTCGAGTTAAATACGAGCTTACGAAAGCTTAGTACCATATCAGGATTGAATAAAGACCAAAACATAAGGTTTTCAAAATGCCTTAGGTGAATGTCATGACTTCCAGGGCTTGGTGTTGCGAAATTGAAAGCAATAGCCAAACTTCTCAACATGAGGACCATTTTCTAAAGTTTTCAAAAAAATACAAGACCAATATCACGACTTCGAGCAAGTGACATCATGACGAGTAATGCAATGTTGCAACATTCATGTTTCAATGTCACAACATTGAGGGTAGACCCCAAATCACTTGTTTCTAATGATTTCCAACAAGTATAATAACCATATTTGGCCACAAGGTCGTACGCCAATCATTCCCAACACTTGAATGTGCACAAACATACACCCATACGAATTGTTTAACATATAAAACATATCATAACCATACCTCTTAATTACACATACATATATACAAGTCGTTTTAGACCATTTTCAACATTTTGACCAATACTCCTAGGTAGATGTTATTTCCAAAATAAAAAGGGCTATACAAACTTCGATCGAGTCAATTATCATAGTTTGGATGCCGAATTTACTTCCTCAGGGGTTCAAGAATACTTATACTTATGCAAAGAACAAACAAACCGCTCGCTGAGTAATAGGGCTCAGTGGTACATTTATAAATCAAAATGCATATAACATAAACATTAACAATATGTATGAAGACAAGTCGTGTATACATATTCCATATCTAACAAATTCATGTTCCAAAGTGTCAACCATTTTTCCATCATCAACCTATATGTGTAAGTATACTAAAACATTATAAATCAACCAATTCCTCAATACACATAAATGGCCAATTTCAACTTATTCCCAATTACCAATCATTTAATTCATATTAAGAATCAAGCATACATTTTCGCACATTTACCTTATACATTCATGCACTATGGCAAATCATTGTTTTTACATTGAATTCATATCAATCAACTCATTTTTGGAGTCTATCGATTCATTCGTATTTGTTTTGGCCCCCAGCTTCGTTTTCATTTGATTTGCATACTCGCTTGTATGATTTCAACATTTCGTTTTCATTTAAACACAATTCGTTCCAATGGCATCAAATTGTAACATATTCATATCATTCACCAATTTTATATTTTGCAACCCCTATTAACTTGACTCTGACTCGGATGGAAACTTGGATCGTCTAACCAACACACCAAACTGCCACCGAAGTGCATCATCAGATAATCTGAAATAGGGTAACTGGCACGTAATGTGCATACTGATGCACTAAGCGCATATTGGCACACGAGGTGCATCTTGGCGCATAAGCACATAACTTGTATACAAATCAATCCTATGGCATGCCAACTATATCTGACTTTGCCCGACTAGTTAATAGGGTACCAATATTCAATTCCATTTATAATTTAGTGCACATAACAGTTCTTAATCGTAATCATTAACACAATCCAATTTTCTAATATATAAATATATCATATACATTTCATATCATCCTTACATTTTCACACAATTCCATTACACATATCATATTCAGGACAATTCATGCTATTTTACATTTTATTCAGCTTAATCCTGTATTTCAAAAATTCACATTTAATCTCAATCCAATAACTTATATCATTTCTATTTACTCACCTTGACAGTTTCATATGCATATAACATGCAAATGTAATAAATTAATACGACCTTAAATTATAAATGTACAAACCAAAATTTTTGACTACTCTCGACCACTTTCGCTTTTTCTTTCCCTCTTGAAGGTTTCACGTTGACATTAGCTATGAATAGCCATAAAACATAAAATATTTTCACATTCCATCCAATTCATAACCAAATATCAAATTTCACATATTTTACAAATCATTCAATTTAGTCCATAAAATCGAGACTAACATAACTTTCAATATCAACCCTTGAATTAAAATTTGATTTCACATTTATTCATTAGGAACCTTATACGTTCTATTTCTAACAACATTTCATAACAATTTTAATTTTTATTCAATTTGGTCCCTAATGTACGAAACTCACTATTAAGCTTTATAATTTAGTCATTTTCTTAAACTAAGCTTAATTTCTATCAATTTAACACCTAAATCATTCAATTCTCAACACTGACATCTTATCAAAACTTCATCAATTGATTAAATTAATCATTGGGCTAGCTTAATCAAGCTCTCATGATAAAAATAATCTATAAAAATCAAAGAAAAATTACTAGGGACTTACTTGAATTTTTTATCGAAAGTTCAAGCTAGGCTTTCTAAGTTTCTTCAATGGTGGCCAGTGAATCCTTTGGAAAGGTGATGACTTTTGTCATCTTTTCCCACTAAGTTTTTTAATATATTATTATTAACTGTTGTTAATCTTAATTAATTAGTTTAATCATACTTATTTATACCTTAATTACCCAATTAACTAACCATAATGTCATTTACCATCAAATCCTACTAACATCCATTTATAATAGGTTTATTTTTTATTTTAGTCATTTGGATAATTATTATCTAAGTCTCCAAGCCTTGTTCTAATAAAAAATATATAGCGATTAAACTTTTAGAATTTAGTCTCTAACCTTAATCAATTATATTTTTGGCTAAATTACGTAGCCAAATTTTAATTAATCTATACACCAACTTCGTAAATATCCCTATTTAATATTTACAGACTCGGTTTACGAAAATAAGGTACTGAAATTGCACTTTCCGACACCACTGGAAGTTTGGTCATTCCAGGCCCTTGTACTAGAAGTCGAATTGCATTTTGCCCACACTACTAAAAAATGGTAAAATTAGTCCTTCTACGTTAGATCAAAGAGAAAATTGATCGTTCTATTAAAAATTACACTCGTTTCTATTGTTAAAAACTGGTCCCTATATGTCAGCATAATGTACACGTGACATGCCACATGTCACAGTCAGGTTATTTCATCAACTACTCCAGTTTTTAACAGTACAAATGGATGAAAATATTAACATGAAAAACCAATTTGCTTTTTGATCTAACACTTAGGGACTAATTTGCCCATTTTCTGAGTAGAGATGGTAAAATGCAATCCGACTTCTAATATAAGGGCCTCCAGAGTACTTTTACCTATGCATTTCAAAATGGTCACATAACCATCAATTCTTGGTTTATGAAGTTTACAAGTTTACAAGTTTTTAGCCAACAGGTAGATGGGATTCGAAAAATATGATCTATTTTTTTATATGGAGTTACCAAGGATCACAACGTGTGAAGTGGTTTTATGGCTCCTTGTAAAAGAGAGGTTATTGTTTAATTACGAGAGATGCCAAAGGTGACTAGCTTGGGATGCTTCTTGCACCAGTATTGTGTGGCACTTGAGACCATACTACATGTGGTCTGTGATTGCCCAACAACTGATCATTAAAAGAACCTCGCTATAACAATGATCAATCCACACCAACCTACATTCAAGTAAGCAAGAAAAGAGGACCATTAAAGATGTCTCCTGTCATCGTAGGTACGTATGGGTTGAGTTGGGAGAGAAAAAACTTTATCCTCTGTTGTTTTGATTAAGTTTGAACTATTATTTATTAAATTAAAATTAAAATTAATATATATAAATATTAATAATTCTTTAATTTTTAATATTA
>CM025150.1:6231908-6246856 GCA_013467495.1 Gossypium gossypioides
GAGGTGGCCACACAACTGCAGCTATGCTACACTTGCTTTTATTTAAAATTAAAGTTTGTGTTGGGTTTTTTTATGTAATAAGGCCATTTATGTTTGTTTAAATTTTTAATTGGGCTTTTCCTTACTTATTTTAAACTGCTAGTTTAGCAGAAGATGAATTTTCAAAATATTTATTGTTTTCAAAGACACGAAATTTAAACATTAGAGTTTTCAAAAGCTTCCGCAATTTTAGATCAACCTTTTATAACAATAACAAATAACAAGCTAAACGTTTTTGACTAGATGATTTGTTAAATAATAAAGGGTTTTTAAACCTAGAAAGGAATTTTTACCAGCGAGTTCAATTTTCGCTAAACACCTCAATGTGACACCGCCAGATTCAGCCATAACTCCTAGGTCGAGTTTGGGGTGTTACAGTTTTAGTTTGCACAATTGAGCTTAAAGCTTGGAAACGTCAACTAACCTAGGGTTAAGGATGATGGTCACGTCAACTAACCATAAATAGGCTCATTTGCCACACATTATGGACAACATTCGATTAGCTTAGATTCTTTCATTAGGTTTAGTTTTCTTTTTTTGCTTTCTTAGGTTTTCATAGTTTTAGTTTATTTGTTCTTTGCTTTCTTTCAAAAGATCTGATTGTAAAGGAGATCAACTTCTGTGGATTCACAGTATTTATAAATATCAATTAGACATTTCTTAAACTCTCTATTTCAATTCATTCATTATGATTAATTCTTCCATTCGTTCTATGATGTATATGAAAGCCATGAGGAACTAATCCTTTTATGGGGGATTAGTGAGTGGAGTCATGATCTCTTAACTATTTTCTAGGGTTACTCCAAGGATCAACTATTTGGGAAAGGAAGAACGTGAAACAAACTCTAGGCCTAACAACCGTGGGAAGTCGTCAAGGTGGAAATTAACCCAAAATTGGTATTGCCCATTCGTGAACACTTTTACCCCAAGCCAGTCTGGACTTTGAGGTCAGAAGATGATTAGTTTTTGCTTACTCATTATGTTAGTGGAAGATCGAAAGATCCTACTAAGGTAGCAACTAGTTGGTTGATGAGGAACCCGATACGATAGTTAATTGAGATTGCCGAAATGAGCTAGTCACCCATATTCAGATTCTCTCTATCTCTCACAATTTTTATTCTTTTATGTTATTTTATTTTATTAATTTAAAAACCCTAAAAAATATCTTTTATTTTACTATTGTACTATAACTGATTTAAAAATATTAATTAGATCTTTAAGTGTTTAGGTTAAGATTGATTTAGTACTCGCCTCCCTTGGGTACAATCCTTGGAGTACTCACTCCCTTGGGTACTGAGCTGATGGACAAGTTTGGCAGGAAAACCTAAATTTTTCTTCTACTTGATGATTACTAATTTTACTGACTACATATTCTACTAACAAAATTGTTAACATGTTATAGATAGGTCAAAAATGGGTCTAATAGATGTTTGAAGCATGCGAAAGGACCAGAAATGTGGAAAACAAGGTCAACATCGCGGTACAGACAACTCTGTGTCGCAACAACAAGGGCAGTACTGAAGAAGTTCACAAAATGACCAAATGTCGCGACATTACTTACCTGTGTCACGACATAGAAGACAATTTTATATCTCTATTGGAAATATTATAATATGGCTCCTAGAAAGAACAAGAGAACTCCTGTTCCAAAAACTCCACATGCTTCTGATCCCGTTCGATACCATAATACCGATATGGAAAAATATTTTTTGGAGTTGCAATGGAGACCTCTAATTCAGGAATGAGGGTTCGAACCTTCGATGGTCCATTGCAAAGAAATTTGGACTTTGGTTTGTTATCATCAATGGGAGCATTTTTACGTTACTCTAATGAATAATGCAAATATACCTATAGTTTAGGAATTCTATGCGTCCCCTAAGGACCAAATGATTAAGCAAGGCTATAATGTAGTAATCACTGATGTTAAAGTGTAAGGGGAAGACGTTCCAATCTCCCCTAATGATATATGTGAATTTTATAACATCCCATTTTATGAAAAAGATTTTATTGATAATATAGATCTAGAGAGATTTCAAAATATTGACATGAAAAATGTTATGAAATATCTAACACAAGGCAGGGTTAGTTGGAATTACAGACTAGATACTAAGCTTTCCATGAACTTTAATCAGGCCATTATGTTTCCTGTTGCTAAGATGTGGATGCAATTCATTGGCATTAAAATTGCACCCACATTGAATGTATCTAACATTAATGTATTTCGATCAGTTTTGTTATATGGTATTTTGCAGCGTAAACAAATATGTGTAGTGTGTTGGATCTTTTGAGAAATGAAGTAGTGTGTACAGAGCCAAAAAGTTTGACTTTTTTGCGTCCACCTAGTAACGACACTATGCCACCAAGAAAAAGTGCCAATGAGCGACAATGAGCAATTCATAAAACCTACGAGGAGTATCATTGGATATACATTATATACACAGTATGTTGAGCTTCAACGGAAGCAAATTACTGATTTGAATCAAAGGAGGAAGAAGAAGATTGACGTACCAACATCGGTTAAACAAAAATATTCAACGAAGGTTAAAAAGGGAGCTAGTGTAGATGGGATGATCCGGTGGATGTAGAAAATAGGCCCGATGTTTCAAGAATTTGCAATGATGAATGGGTTATGCGTTCCAAGTTATCCCCCAGATATGTTCAGGTCGACTCTGACTCATCAAGATGAGGGGGCAATCTTGAAGAGGAAGGTGTTGCTCAAGAGTACATTGGAATAGAGGACGAGTACGAAGCGACATTTCAGCCGCAATTTTCTATACCAAAAGGGCCTGTCATATGAAGCCCAACTCACCAGGTGCGTCCAATGGGTGGGAGGTCTCACCAAGGGAAAGGGAAAAGTCCTTGTGGAGAAGAGACGCTGTCATACCCTCGATGATTCAGAGGGTGACTGAATGATTTTTTTACTTTTTAAAAAGACTTGTATTAATTTTTGGATAATTTTAAGTTAGACTTCGTATGAGTAGGATTAATAAGTGGATTTTAGCATGTTGTATTCTGTTTAAATTTTTTACGTAGGAACCAAACACAAAGAAGAAAAAAACATATTTGAACTTTACGCGATCAAAGGAGGAAACACCCACTAGTAACAGTTAAAAAAATCACGATAAATTAGGTAACTTCTTTCCTTATCTTTTGATAGGCTACAAATTGAGGACGATATGTCAACTAATGTATGGGGGGTAACATAGGTTGTTTTTAAATTTTAAATTTTAAAATTTTCTGTCTTTTGGTGTGCTTGAGCTTGTAGAAATACAAGTGATTGGTTAGGAGCACATACATAGGTTGCTTGTGTTTATGAATAAATTTGGCATGATAGGTGATTTTAATTTTTTTATTATTAGACTACTAAAGTTCTACATGTTACACTATAAATAGGTATTAAGCCATCATTTGTACCAAGTGATATAGAAAATACAAGGAAATGAGCATGCTAGTATGAATGATAAATGGTTGAATTTGTGTTTATTTGGTTGGTTAAATTTGTGCATGATGAGATATTTAGGGATGACCTAAGGCATTATTTGGAACACATCTAGAGCCAAAAAGCTACCCTATTTATACGTCATGTTTAGTACCAATTTTGAGCCTTTTGACACTTCTTGAAGAACTGCATTACAAACCCTGAGCCTGAAAATGTTAATTTGTATATACGTTTTTTCTTTGGTCCTGTACTGCACGATTATAGACATCTGGCCATACGTATTGAGGGCCAAGTAGATACACCATGATGGAGTTTGTAAAAATAGAGTGAAATAGGAAAGATTGGTGTGATATATGAGCTATAACTTAGCCTAATGTGTGAAACAAAAAGAAAAATCCAAAAAGGGAATTAGTACGAGTAGAAAAAGTCTTAAACTAGCGAAAAATCATTCATGAGTGAGACTATTGAAAAATAGAAAAGTTAGAAAGTCATAAAAGAAAGAAAAAAATGCGTTCATTAGTGCACAAAAACTCGTAGGGCTAGCCATAGCTACTATGTCAAGCTATGACTTCCTATAGATGGAGAGACAAGGAAGGTGAGAGAATGAGAAATAAAGCAGTGAGCTGGTAAGGGTCACTAAGGGGGAAGAATAAAGATCAATATGAAGTGCCAAACTATTTTCATGTTTGTAACCTATTGATGCTTACTGTTTTTGAATTTCATACCTGTCCTAAGCCTTAGAACGTTACAAGCCGAAAAAGCCTATTTGACCTAAGTATCTTTATACATGAATGGATATCATACTAAACATTCACAAAAACAACTATTTGTATTCTCCTCGGGTAATCAAAGTACTTGAATGATTTGTTGATGGATTCCTATAGTTGAAAACCTTAATACTTGTATATTTTGTAATGTACTGAACTTAGATGTGTGTGATCAAAAGTGGTAAGTCAACTATTCATCATGTTGAAATTGTTAGTAAGCATGAAAGGCTTAAGTCATATGCTTCGAAATCAATACTTGCACCATACTTGGTCAAGGGTCGTCATTTTTATTTTTCATATTTGCTTATGATTGCTTGAGGACAAGCAATGACTTAAGTGTGGAGAATTTTTATCTGTCGTAATTTTTTGTAGTAGATTAAACTAGTTTTCACATTTAAGGAGCTTGAATACAAGCATTTTCGTTATGTTTTAAGTAAGTTTCTTTAATTTTACTTACATCCAATAAAATGTGCACATTGAGTGTTTTATTGACCTTAAGAGTCGAATAAGGCCTAAAGGAGAGCTAACGCACTTTGTGAGTGTACAGGAGACCATTAGAAGAAATTTTGGACCAATATTGGATGTTATGTCGCAATATGGCAGATCTGATGTTGCAACATAGATAAGATAATGGAGAAAGTAAGAAACTGCTTTCAATGTCGCGACACAGGCTGAAAGTGTCGTGACTTACCCCTGAAGATGATTGTAGAGGAGTATACTGGTTGCTTTTTTGTGACACAGGTCCTGGTGTGTCACGACATCGAGCCTGTGATGAGAATAAAAACACGAAGCAATGCATTTTTGTCTGCACAATCGAAGTTAAAGCTCAAGAACATCAACTAACCTAGGTTAAGGACGACAACCACCTAAAAGCTATAAATAGGCTCCATTGGCACACATTATGGACAACATTTGAGTAACTTAGATTCTTTCTTTAGGTTTAGTTTAGTTTTCTTGCTTTCTTAGGTTTTCATAGTTTTAGTTTATATGTTCTTTATTTTCTTTCAAGAGATCTGATGGTAAAGGACATCAACTTTTATGGATTCACACTATTTATCAATATCAATCAGGCTTTTCTTAAACTCTCTATTTCAATTCATTCCTTATGATTAATTCTTCCATTCATTCCATGTTGTTTGTGAAAGCCATAAAGAACTAATCCTTCTATGGGGGATTAGCGAGTGGAGGCATGATGTCTTAACTATTTTGTAGGGTTACTCTATGGATCAACTATTTGGGAAAGGAATAATGTGAAACAAACCCTAGGCCTGACAATCGTGGGAAGTCATCAAGGTTGGAATTAACCCAAAATTGGTATTGCCCATTTGTGAGCACCTTTACTCTAAGCCAGTCTAGACTATGAGGTCTTAAGATAAGTAGTTTTGTTGACTCGTTATGTTAGTGGAAGATTAGAACATCCTGCTAGGGTAGCGACTAGTTGGTTGTCGAAGAAATGAGACGAAAGTTAATTAGGATTGTCGAAACGAGCTGATCACCCATCTTCAGATTTGATTCACTTTATTTCTCTTTATCTCTTGCAATTTCAATTCTTTTATGTTATTTTATTTTATTAATTTAAAAACCCTAAAAATATATCTTATTTTACTATCGTACTATAACTGATTTAAAATTATTAATTAGATCTTTAAGTGTTTAGGTTATGATTGATTTAGTACTCACCTCCTTTGGGTACGATCCTCGGATTACTCTCTTCGTTGTAAAATCTATATTACAACTTGACCTGTATACTTGTGGATATCGCCTCGTAATTTTCCATTCTATTGTAGTATTCACACTCTAGACGTTAGTACGTCCGAAGGTGATCATATATCACACCCAAATTTATCATTCAGAAGCCATATATATAACTTAACACATTGACAAAACATACACACATATACATATGAACATTAGCTCTCCCAAAAACAAGCATTAACCAAGGTTCAAAGCAAAACTATCATTCCCAAGTTAACACATATATGAACTACTATGTACATGCCACATCAAGAACGTTTGAAAGATTACCAAATAAATAACGGGATAGTGTGAGCTTTTTGATGATTCGCTTGACACGTTTCGCAAGTTGGAGATCTATAGGGAAAAGGGAAACAACAGGGTAATCATATCGAAAAAAATTAATATGATAAACTACTAGCTTAACAAGTTTTCCTAAACTATTCGAAAAAATCTTGTTTGAAATCAATTTTCTTGCATAGCGGAAAATTAAAATTTTGAAGACCTACCTGGTTTGTGATATTTATAGCAATAAACCCTAGGCTGAAATCATACATGCGTTTCTGAATCGGCGAATCCTTGATGTTTTCTAAATTTCAACCAAATGATCTTCTTCGATATTCTCGTATCACGAACTACTTCAATTGTGGGCTCTAATTAATTGAATCAAGACACAGAACTAGAAAAAAAAAATTTTACTTTTGAGGTGAAAACAAAAATTCTTTCTTCAAAATAGAAGCCAATAGAATTGTTATTCTGAAAATATATATAATAGTTGAGAATAAATTCTCTTTATTTTTTGGTAGAGTAACAATATCTTCAAGTTATGTAAATAACTCCTTCAGTGTCATTTATTTTTAAAGAGAGAAGGTAGAACCCTTGTTGAATTGCAGAGGTTTATTTCAAATAGAAAACAATTTTCTACTTAGAGTAGGAAAAGGGTGGATGGCATACCCTAGTATTCTTACTAGGGTTGCCGCCCCTTCATATTCCATGAGTGGATTTTGGGCCTCTCTCACATTTAGTCCGATTACGTGTATTTCCCAGATTTTTTGACCCAATACTTTGTAATTTGATGCAACCCAATTTTGTTTTCCTATTTCCCAAAATAAACTTCAATATTTTATATTAAATAATTTTCTCATCTCATTTTTACCCTCGATAAAATTATGACGATTTTACCCTAGTAAAATTTATAAGAAAATATGTTTAATATTTCATCACTCAACATGTTCACTATGGCCAAATTATTTATTTTCATATTTGGGCTTTAAAATAGCTCAAAACATAAACTCATTCTTTTAATCATTTATGAGTAATCCATATACATTTGTAAATGTATCATTTCTCATTTTCATTTCCATTTCTGTTTCCATTTCCATTATGAGAAACTGACATTCATTTCCAAATGATTTTATTTCTCTATTTTGGAGAAAACCATAATCATTCCTGAATGTTTCCCATTTCTTTATTTCTATTCATTCTGTTCATTTCGATTGAATTACGCAATTCATTTCTAGTTTTAACAAGCTAGTAGGTGGACTGATTGGACATATGCAATTATGGCTCAAATGATTTATAATTAAGTTTTTGCTTTTCTCCTATTAATTATAAACTTATTTAGTCACGAAGTCATTCCACTATTGTATAATAAATGAGCACTCCCTAACGACATACCATTATGAAAGCATGTAATAGCCCGCTCGGTGGAGTCTTCGTAATTGGTTATTGTTTGGCTTGCAGTTGGTAAAATAAGGATAGATAAGTAAGTAAAGTGTTTATCTTAGCTAAGTATAGAATTCTGTGTATGCACCATTTGACGAACTCTTAGGCTTGGCAAGTTTTGTGGTTTGGCGAAATCTTTTGTTAAGTATTCACCCAACCCATATGACTTGAGCGAACTCGTAAAGTTTTCAGTTGTTTAGATTTGTTTATTATTTCAAAATAGTGGTTTGGATAGTTAAGTTGAGATTTAGTTAGAACGAAACTAGACTACAATAGATGATAAGACTTAAATTATGTTAAGTGCATTTAATCACGAGAATCAAGAATGTTAGTGGAATTATATGATTTTTCCACTAATATTTTTCTCTATGCTTAAGTATATAAGGATAGCGGTGGTCTTTCTGAACACCTTTACATTTTCTTCTTCCTTGATTTTCACTGAATCTCTTTGAAAACCTAAATTCAGAAAACCTCTTTAGAGTGAAGGTTCACAGTATTCGTCTAACTTATACGTTAGTACCAGCTCACTGGTAATTATTGATGAACCATTGGTTACTCTCTAAGTTATTTACGTGTTTCTTGTTCTGCATGCATAAATATTAATATAGTGTGGGAGGAAGGAAACTTCCTGATTTTGAACTAAATGTTGTTGGTTCTTGCATGCATTATAAGATGTGATAGATTGATGATCTGAGATGTTTAATTATCTTCATTTTAGCTCAAGAAGCTAACAAATGTCCAAACTATAAAGGCAAAAGACCTACTTTGTAGATTGTGCTAGAGTTTCTGATGAGTACCTTCTTACTTCCATTTGTTGTAATTTTGTTTATTTTATAATTTGTGTAAGGTAAGTAATCCTGCTTTGTAATGGTTAAAAGATGTTGTGTGGTGTTGTGTAGGTAATGGAAGTCTTCAGTCCGAGTGTAGTCTATCTGTGAGACAAAGTAAGTGCCATTCTTCATGCTTAAGCCACTACCATTTGCTTCTGATATGTATGATATGGTATAATATGATATGTGATGATGGAGATGAGGAGATATGTTTGTGTAGCCTCCAGTAGGGCAACTATATTGCAAACCGGATTGGCAGATCACAATAAAACAAGCTATTATAAATGAAAATGATATGATGAGTTAAAGGGGAGAATGTATGTGAATATGATTGAATGATATGCTTCTGATTCTGAATTCTAGGTACGTGGCTGGCATGAAGATAGATTTTTCTTAGTTATATTAAGTTGGAGTACAATATACGCCTGAGTGATAAGCAAGTTGGTGTACTGAGTCTGTCTATGTCCTTTATACGCCATTGGGTGTACTATGTGAATGTGTGTGAATCCTTTAGAAAGGTTCAGATGTAATATCAGTAATGTTCTGTATGATTTCTCTTTGGAGCTCATTAATTTAATTTTAACTTACTCTATTACCCTTTTTCCTTCTCAAGCTTGTTGACTGAAGGAAGGCTTTGTCAGAAGGATTACGCCATAGTGCTATTTTATTGTGAGCCAACTGCTTTGTGTTTGTATCATGCATGACTCGTGGGCGTGGCGTATAAGAGTATTTTGGAAATGATTTGTATAAATAACTTTTGTTTTGATAAGATTATTTTATATGTATTAAGTATTAATACATGGTTTTAAATTAATACAATTCATTTAATGAAATTATTATATTTGCACTTATACGCCAAAATGACTTGAATGTTATTTAAAATATTAATGATTCCATCTAATCTAAGTAAAGCAAAAACTATCAAATGATTTATATTGATAAAATTTTAAAAGCTTTCGCAAAAAATGTTTTGAAGTTAGTTTGATTTCAAGTAGTGACACAGCATACTCAGATCCTATCATAGGGTCGGGTTTGGTGTGTTACATGAAATGTGCCATTATAATAGTTGTGTTATTAAATGACTTGAAAAATGTGATTTCCATGTATTAAAATTGGTGAAATGAGTTGGTTATGATCTATGATTATGTGAAATGGTATGTTGGACTTGTTAAATTGCATCACATTTCTATTGTAACTTATGCATCTTGATGATTTATGTTAGGCTTTATTGTTCAGATTATAGAAATACCATTGAGTTATACATTATGTATGGTTTTGTTTTTCTATGCGCAAGTTACTTACTTAGTGGTTTGATCATCGACTCAGCATCAAGCGGCAATTTCGAACTCAAGTGTTGGTGATGAACCTAGGAATTCTTTTCGTTATAATGATCATTTTTTTATTTTTTGGCATTTTGGAGACTATGCATATAAGCGTGCTTATATGCATATGATGGTAATAAACATGTTGTTCATGTCTTTTTAGATTTCTTATGTAATATGCCTAATGTTCTAATGGTTGAGAAAATATTATGCTATGTGATGAGTTTTTGGTTGATGCTTGGATATGAAATGATGGATGGTATGCTTAGGTTATGTATTGGAGATGTTTTGGTAAGTTTGATTCTTAAATCATGGGATTGCTTGCATGGATATTTTAGGTTTGAGTAGGTGATACTGAATGTGTCATTTAAGGTTTATTGAATTGATATTTATATGTTGTTTTGGTTGTGCTTAGAAAACTTGAACTTGTTGAAGTGCCTTGATGGCATAGTGGTATGGATAAATATGGTCATTTGACTAGTTTCGAATTGTCGATTGAGGTGCCAACTATGGCATATTAGTTAGGCACTTAGGTTGGTTGGTTTAAATGATGTTTTTGGCATGAATTTGGTGTTTTTGAATTGGTTGATGTATGGTATATATGTTTTCTTGTGACATAAGTGAAGTAGAGTTATTAAGATTGCATTGAAAGGTATTTCTAGGTACACTCGGCGTGGGACACGACTTGGACACAATCGTGTGCCATACATGGGCATATGGCATGACCATGTGGTATGTAAAGTTTTAGGTGATTTTGGTGCATACGACCATAGCTTGTTACATGGCCTGGTGACATAACCGTGTGACTCCAACAGCACAAGACTGTATGACCCACCCTATACGAGTTAAGGGACACAGTTGTGTGACCTCTGTTTTCATATTTTTCCCAAATTTTTCCAACTTTTTTATTAAGTTTAAAATTGATCCCTGTATGTTTCTGGGTTGGTTTATAAGCTCAATATTAACCCGAAATTGATTGAAACACATGTTAACTTGATTTTTTATGAATTGTTTGATACTTAATTGAGATTTTGAATTATAAATTTTATCCAAATTTTTCCTAATTGTCTGTAACATTATATTACTCGGGTTTGACGACCAGACTAGGTAAGGGGTGTTACATTATCTCTCGATCTCATTTATCCTAAATTACTTTTTAGGAGCATCACTTCTTGGGGTTTAATCGCAGATAATTTAAACCAACTAACTCATATTTCAACCCTTATTCATCCATTAATTATTCACACATTCTTTCGTTAATCTCCCTAAGGAAATTAGATACTCATGGATCTAAACGTAATAATCCCTAAACTTATTTTTAACATTCAAAGCAATCAATTAAATAAAATAAGAGAATAAGAAAATAAATTCGTTTTGATATTGATTTGTGCTCGGAAGAGAAATATCCTTTAACAGTCGTGAAAACCACTTTGATTGCAATTGGAATCCACAACGAAATAACAAAAAACTATTATATTAAAGCCTTGGTTCAAAATTGAATAGAAGTTAGACAAGAACAAAAGTAATTAAAGGACTAAATTGAAAATAAAATAAAAACTAGAGTAAAACCCTAAAATAACTAAACAGCTCACTTGGCCAAGCCTTTTAAGTCATGATAGAACTCAAAATTGCGTAAAAATGCTTATTTTGCATAAATTAAATTTAAGATACTAAAAGCTGGAAACAAATTAAAAACACATAAAAATACTAGAAAACTAGCTCTTTTAGTGTTAGAAAGACCTTAATTTGTGTAAAAGTTATGGCAGATCAATAGCCCTTGGCATAATTTCCACTTTTCTGGTAACCTATTTATCAATAACCACATAGAATCTAAAACCTGAAGAACTGTTCCATTATCTTATAGCCGATGATGGTTTATATCTCAACTCTAGCGTACTTTTAATGGCAGATACTTATTTACAAATACCTTGAAGTAAATACCCCTTCCTTTCACGTATGTCTGCGTTTCAGATGCTTCTGAGAACGTTTCGAGTATAAATCGTGCAAAAAAAATATAAATATTTAAGTACGGTATCTACAAGCGTACAGGTCAAATTGTAATATAAAAGTGTTACAGCGAAGAACCAGTAAGTATTTCAAGGATCATACCCAAGGGATTGCAAATTGGAGAAATTATTATTAAATTAATTACAGAAAATAATTGCTAATCTAACCGAGTCATGAATTAGTAGTGTTAAGCCAAATTAAAATATTAATTAAATTAATTAATTAACCTAAATTAAATTAATGGAATTCCCTATCGTTAGTGTTAACAATGCGAGCCTCTAGCCTATGATCTATTAAATCCCTAATTAATAAACAGAAGATTAGCTAATTTTAGAAATTAGGTTTTAATAGGAATTATATATTAGTTAACTAGTATTACCTCACGGGCTCTACTAATTAATTAATCGACAGATACTCGCTTATCTCTCGACCTTACTTTCTCCACCAAGATAAATTATGGTTTACTCGAGAACTTGTTTCTCGACCTCGTTTAACCTTTGACTACTTTCTAGGGTTGTCACCAACTAATTCTATGATGAACCATTATTCTTTTGTTAATTAATAGGCTTAATTAATTAATCAGTTCAATAAAAAAATCATGCAAGATATAATTAAAGCACAAGATTTATTCTAATATTCATACAAACATTAGTTGATTAGGCTAAAGAAACATAAATAAAAGAATAAAATAAAAGAGTAAAGAGAATGCCCATGAATACATATTGAACCGCAATTCCGGTGCAATCTTCACTCATAAATGTCTTTACACTAGAATAGGAATAATTCTGACTAAACGAACATGAAAATAAAATACAAAGAAAATTGAATAAGATAAGCTATTTGTCTTAGCCTACACCAAATCTCAGTGACCCTAAGGTTACTTACATAGGCTACAGGCTACTTGGTGCCCACTCAACCCAAGATACATTTAGATACTAATTAATATGATATAATCTTAAATTTCCAGAGTCTAAATATGAAAACATCCTAAGAGTGTCGTCAAAGGAATCAACTCATTTCAGCTTGCCTTTATTGTATCATCATGACGTGGGGAGACTCCTCGTCACAATGTCATCACCATAAATTTCTTCCCATAATCGTCATGTCGTCATGACAAGGGCAAATTCCTCATCATGATGTAGACTGCTTTTCCAGCCTTGGTAGCACTGTTGATTTGTGTTGCAACATGGGCTTCCTTGTATCGCGACCTGACAACCATTCCTTGTATTCTTTGATTTGAATGGCACCCTACACACTCAAGTATCCCATTAGTCACTCCTGAGGCCAAAGTTGGCCTTACGGGTCATTGAGATATTAAAAAGTGTGTAAAAATGCTTATTTAATCAATATACTACTTACCTACTAAATACTAAAAATACGATAATTAATACTAGAAATGCTAGAAAACAAGCTCTTTAAATGTAGAAATCTATAAAAACTACCATTACATTTGTGGGTAGGTCAGTGAGTCATATAGTGATTTCCCTTTTTATTCCCTGACAGGCTCCCATGTTCACTGTCCTAGCAGGCCCCATTTTTACCAGAAGGTTACCTGTTCACCATTGGATCATCCTATGGCTAACCATGGACTTTTGATTCCAAAGAATTAGTAAACCTATTTATATTATTTTTAGAACTATTGTACTATAGTGAATGGATAAGTAGTTGCTTAGACTTCATATTGCATGTTTTTCCTTCTGATTAATACAATTTTAGTTTATACTTGCATTGTGTACTATCTTTGGAGTACTTCTGTATTTCATTGTAATAAAAACTATATCACAATTTGACTTGTATACTTGTAGTACACCTCATTCCAATTTATATTACCAAAATTTATCTACCTTGGTGCATGCACATCGAGGAATGATTGAATTGACATCAAATATAGTAGTTAATTCAGTCTATTTCCGCACCTAAAGAGCTTGTTTTCTAGAATTATTAGTATTTATTAATGCATTTGTGGTATTTAGTAGTTAGTAGTAAGAGTTAATAAAAAAAGTATTTTTTAACACATTTTGTAAGTGTTGTGACCTATTAGACTGACACGAGCCTTAGGTAACGTTAATGTGTTGAATTGAGTGTATAGGATGATGAATTATAGGCCTAATGGACATAGGAGCAAGGGATGAGTGATGCACAAGCTTCCCAAGTCGTGAAAGCATAAAACAGATGAAAAGAGGCACAAAACATATGTCATGTCACGCCATAGGCCTTGCCTGGTGCAACATAGGGTCGACGTGGTGCCCAAGTATTCTGGGGCTATTTTTGTTTGCACAGTCAACTTTATACGAAGACCTAGGACGTGTCGAAGACCTTATTCAGGCTGCCAACACTCCTATAAATAAAACCTTAGTGGTTTGATGTAACTAAGTCGTCTTAGGCACATCCAAAAACCCTAGTAGTTTAGGAGTAGGATTAGATTAAGTTTTCATTTGCTTTACATAAATTGTTTTTTTTTTTCTCTTGGAATCGATTTCGATCTAGAAGTTCTTTTATTTAATCAAAGTATTTCAGTTATTTCTCTTTCACAAGCGACGACTCCTATTATTCTAATCAAGAGATATGCTAGTCTATTCTTTAATCGACATTAATCAAGGATTATTCTAATCTTGTTTCTATTCTAATTCATTCAATTGAGTTTGAGACTATGAAGACCATGAGTGTAACATCTTGTTTATCAGTGGTGTCGAAAATAGTGGTTTTGGGGCCACAAATCTGACGTCTGAGTCCGTAAATATTTACTATTTAATATTTACGAGTCAAATATGATATTAAAATAAATTTTAAATTAGCAATTTATGCTATTTGAATGAATAATTAGGTTTAAGTGCTATGACCCTAAAGTCAAGTTGTTTTAAAAAATGAGGTATTGGGACCTTGTTTCTATAAATCGAGCCGTAAATATTTTATTAAATAGTTACGAAGTTTTATTAAGATTGTATTAAAGTTTCGTTAAGAAATTTGGATGTTTAAATGGTTAATTAAATGAAAAGGAATAAATCATAAAAAGTGTAAAAGTTGAGTTCTATTACTGAAAGGGATCAAATGGCTATGTAAATGAAAGTAAATGGACTTGAATGGT
>CM025150.1:6254782-6275432 GCA_013467495.1 Gossypium gossypioides
GAAATAGTAGACCATAAAAATATAATAAAAATAAATTTTATCCTCGTCGGATTTGTGGTCCCGAAACCATTGTTCCGACTAGGCCCAAAATCGAGCTGTTACAGTAACATTTCCTTTACATCATTGCTCGCACGAGCTATGAAGTGGGCCTGCTCACACGATCTGTGGAGAACCTGCAACATATGCAGGACCTCAACCATCGGTAGGACATTCAAGACTAGCACCCAAAATTTGAAATCCCTAATGACATGTCATTTGTATCTTAAGAATCCTTAAGGTTCAACCAGGACTCAATATCTGTCAACTCATCATAGTATTGATATGTTTATAAATATCGATCCATTTACATTAAAAATAACATAATAAAATTTAATATAAATAACATAAACACGATAACCATTCATACAAACTTACTTTGATGACTATAGGTGTAGTAGTTAGGTTGAACTAATCTGAAGCTTTTGCTTTACCTTGATCTAGGTTTGTACGTGGTTTTTATCTTGACCTAAATAGATAATTATATTCAATTAAATACTTCAATTGACCTCAAAAATTCAATTCAATCCATAATTCACATTTATGCAAAATTACTAATTTGCCACCAATATTTTAACTTTTCACAATTTAGTCCTTAAGTTCATAACTTCAAATTTAACCATTTTAATCGCCCTTATAGGCTAACCAAACTCTTTAGGGACTCATACCAACTCAATTAAGCCATCATTTCATAAATTTAACATGAAATTTTACTATTTTCACAAATCAATCCCTAAATGTAGTTTCATCCATAGATGAAAAACACATACCATACACTATAAAGAACCTAGCCGAATGAAGCATTCATCCATGCCGTTTCTTCTTCTTTAAAATTAGTTAAGGTCAAAAATAAAAGATGATACCTTTTTCTTTTCTTTTTTCTTTAAGCTTTTTTACCTATTTACCATATTACCCTTTAAAAACTAACAAAATTTCTATAATACAATGCCATGCACATCCATTAATTCATTAAATAGTTTATTTATCCTTCAAGTCCTTTAATTTAAGATTTCATAGCCATTAGACCCTTTTAACTAATAGAACTCAATTTTTTCACCTTTTACAATTTAGTCCTTTTCACTTAATTAACTACTTAAACATCAAAATTTCTTAACAAAGTTTTAATACGACCTTAAAATAGTCCCAAAGTCATTAACATAATAATAAAATAATAATTTACTCATCGAAGTTGTAGTCCCGAAACCACTATTTTGATATCACTGGAAACGGACTATTACAACTCTCTCTCCTAAAGGAAATTTCGTCCCCAAAAATCTTACCAGGAAAATAGGTTCGGGTATTGCACTTTCATACATTCTTCCGGCTCCAAGGTAGCTTCTTCAATTTCGTGACGTTGCCAGAGAACTTTAACTAAAGCTATATTTTTATTTCTTAATTCTTTAACTTCTCGAGCTAAAATCCTGATCGGTTCTTAACTGTACGATATATCTAGCTAAATCTCAACATCTACAGGTGCAATCACGTGTGAAGGATCCAATCGATACCGTCGTAACATCGATACATGAAATACGTTATGAATATTTTTTAACTCTAACGACAAAGCCAATCGATAAGCCACTGGCCCAATCCTCTCAATGATCTCACACGGCCTGATGAATCGCAGACTAAGCTTTCTTTTTTGACCAAATCAAAGAAATTTTCTCCAGTGTGATATGTTTAGAAATACCTTGTCGCCGACTTGAAACTCTAAATCTTTTTTTTTCAAATCCGTGTAAGATTTCTGACAATCAAAAGTCGCTTTCAAACTATCATGTATTACTTTGACCTTTTCTTTGGTTTCATAAACCAAATCAACACCGAATAACTTTTTCTCGCTCAACTCAGTCCAATATAATAGAGTTTGACATTTTCAACCATATAAAGCTTCGTATGGCGTCGTTTTAATGCTCGCTTGATAACTATTGTTGTATGTAAATTCAACTAATGGTAGAAATTTCTCCCAGCTAACTTCAAACACTAAAACAAAATATCAGAGCGTATCTTCGAGTATTTGAATTACTCGCTCAGACTGACCATCGGTCTATGGATGAAACGTTGTACTAAAATGTAGTCGAGTACCCAGAGCTTTATGTAATTTCCTCCAGAATCGAGAAGTAAACCATGGATTCCTGTCGGAGATAATAGAAATCGACACACCGCTCAGTCTAACAATCTTGTGCACATACAATTCTACCAATTTCTCAAGTGAATAATTTGTACGCACTGGAATGAAATGTGCAAATTTTGTCAAACGATCTACAATAACCCACACAACATCTTTCTTCCTCGGTGATAAAGGTAGTCCCAATACAAAGTCCATTGTAACTAGTTCCCTTTTCCACTCTGGAATCATCACAAGTTGTAAGAAACCATAAGTTACCTGATGCTTGGCTTTAACTTGTTGCCAGATCAAACATTTTGATACAAATTCTAAAATCTCTCGTTTCATACCTGGCATAGTACATCTGTTTCAAATCGCTGTACATTTTATTGCTACTAGGATGTATCAATAAACTACTACTGTGAGCTTCCTATAAAATCTTCTGAATGAGATCAGAATTTCTCAGAACACAAATTATGTTTCTAAAGTACAAACTATCATTTGAACGAACATGAAAATTCGAGTCAGATGTCGACTCAATCTATTTTCATTTAGAGATCAAATCAGCATCACATTTCTGAGCGTCACAAATCTATTGCAAAATCATCGGTCTTGCTTTTAATTCAGCTAAAATTGAACTATCATTAATCAATGTCAATCGTGTATTCAAAGCTCGCAAAGAAAACAAATATTTCTACTCAGAGCATCAGCAACGACATTAGCCTTTCCCGGATGATAGTCGATGATCAAATCATAATCTTTCAGCAATTCAAGCCATCTTCATCGTCTCAAGTTTAGATTTTTCTGTGACATCAAATACTTCAAGCTCTTGTTATCCATGAAGATATGATATTTTTCTCCGTACCAGTGGTGTTGCCAAATCTTTAAAGCAAACACAATACCTGCAAGCTCTAAATCGTGAGTCAGACAATTCTTTACTTGCGATTTCAACTATCGATAAACATACGTTACCACTTTACCTTCTTGCATCAACACGTAACCCAAACCATTTAATGAGGCATCACTATAAATTATGAATTCCTTACCAGACATTGGCTGAACCAACATAGACGCCTCGGTTAACAATGCTTTTAACTGGTAAAAACTTTACTGACACTTTTCAGACCATTCGAACTTGACGTCTTTCTACAATAATTTTTTCAATAGCGTAGCAATCATTGAAAATTTTTTTACAAATCTTTGATAATATTCGGCTAAACCAATAAAACTTTTGACTTCTGAAACATTTCTTAGAGGCTTCCAGTCCACTGTAGCCGATATTTTACTCGGGTCAACTCTAATATCGTCTACTGATACCACGTGTCCCAAAAATCCAACTTCTTTGAGCTAGAACTCACATTTTCTAAACTTAACAAACAACTATTTTTCACGTAAAGTCTGTAAAACAATTCTCATATGCTGGGCATGGTCTGTCTCATCTCATGAATAAATCTGTCTAAGTACGGTTTGAAAATTTTTTTCATCAAATCCGTAAACGCAGCAGTGCATTGGTCAAACCAAATGGTATAACAAGAAATTCATAGTGTCTGTACTTGGTTCTTACTGCAGTTTTCGACACATCTGAGTCTTTAACCCACAACTGATAATATCAAGAATGGCGGTCGATCTTTGAAAACACTTTCGTACCTTTTAGTTGATCAAACAAATCATCTATACGTGGCAATTGATATTTTTTCTTGATAGTGACTTTGTTGAATTGGCTATAGTCGATACACAATTGCATAGACACGTCCTTTTTCTTAACGAACAAAACAAGAGCACCCTAAGGAGAAAAGTTGTGCCGAGCAAAGCCCCTATCTGTCAATTCTTGTAACTATGCTTTCAACTCTTTCAACTCTATAAGTGTCATTCTATACAGAGCTATCGATATCAGAGATGTTCCCGGTAATAACTCAATCGTAAACTCAAACTCTCTGACCGATGGTAACCCTGGTAATTCTTTTGGGAGTACATCAGTGAAATCACATACAATCAGAACCGATTCTAATTTCAAATCTAAAACCCTGGTATCAAATATGTAAGTTAGATACGCTTCAAAACCCTTTCTAACGTATTTTTGAGCCATCATAGCTGAAATAACATTAGATGTACCATCCAATCTATCAGATTCAATTCGAATCCTTTCACCATTCTGACATTTCAACATAATATGTTTTCGTCTACAGTTCACAACAGCATCATTCATAGTTAGCTAGTCCACACCTAGAATCACATCAAACTCATCAAAAGGTAACAATATCAGATCAATCGGAAAGTTGCAACCCTGAATCATCAAAGGATAATTTTTACAGACTTTATCAACTAATACATACTGACCTAAAGGATTCATTAATTTAACTACGAACTTAGTAAACTCGAAAGGTATTTTCTTATCCGACACTAAAGTTGTGCATACATATGAATATGTTGACCCTGGGTCAATCAAAACATTAACGTTAGTGTCAAAGATAGAAAATGTACCAGTGATCACATCAGGTGCTAAAGCTTTCTCTTGAGCACGAATCACATAAGCTCTAGCTAGTGCCCATTCCTCAGATCTAACAGTAAAATCTTTCGTTCCATCTCAAGTGTTACTCGTATTACCACTATTTCTAGGTGGCCTCCCTCTCACAGTTGTATGACTCGAACTAGTGTTCTAAGCCTTCTCTTTATCTAATCTTTCGAGCAACTTCTGAGAAAATTTCCCATATCACTAAGCTTCTTCTTCTTGGACAAGAGCTCTTTCATAAATTTCCTATAATTTGGAATTGCACAAAAGCATCTACTAAAAGAATATTGATCTGAAGTTGCTTCAGAGTGTTCAGGAATTGTTGGTACTGCTTATCCTGCTCATTCTCCCTAAATCTTTGTGGAAAAGGTAAAGGTGGAGATACATCTAACTGCGCCAACACCTTTGATTGCGTCGACAGTTTTGAGGGTCGAACATTAGGCATATGAGTGACAATTTGTGGAACTTCTTTATCTGGTACATCGACAAGCTCTTCAGATTCAACCTTCTCACAAGGGATCACTTCACCAGTATCTTGAGGTGCTACAATAGAGTTTGTAGTCGGCTCACCAGTTTGTTTGCCACTCTTGAGAGTGATAGCCTTGCAGTGTTCTTTCCTCCTTGGACTGGGATTTTCCATGTCACTATATAGTGTGCTCGGTGGTCAAGTATTTAGAATCGAAGCAAGTTGTCCTAATTATGCCTCCAACACCCAAATAGAAGATGAATTCCCTTACATAATAGCTTCTGTGCGAGAGATATGCTCCCACATTAAAGCCTCAAGGGCTGCTAATGGGTCAGAAGGACAAGTTTGTGTGTATTGTTTTCGTCGATGTTCTTGAACACGTTGATTCGACATTGAAGAGTGTTATGGTTGCGTCTGATTCTGGTGTGGATGCATCTGGCTTTGTTGTAGATGCATCTGAGTGTGCTGATTGTAGTTCTGCTATTGTTGATTATAATTCCCTTGTCTTGAATTATAATTTCCTTGAGTAGATATATTCCCATATCGAAATGTCATAGCATTTTGTCCAGCATTCTGAGTTCCCCAAGACTGATGATTGCATGCACAAATATTATATAAGGTGCCATAAGAATTATTAGAGATGTTACTGACATAAAAGGCATTCTCTCAATGTTGTGGACAATCTTCATAGCTGTGGTTGTCACTGTAAACCTCACAACAAAAGGTAGGAACATCAACTTGTTGAGCGACTTGTATAGGTGCAACGTCATGACTCCCTTGCATATTTTTTTATCATATTTGCAAGAGAAGAAACTAAACTAATTAAATATATAAGACAAATTGAAAAATAAAAACAAACATTTCTTCCTATTCATCTTCTCAAAGCTCAAATTTGAAAGATAAGGCAATTTTGGTTTTAGAGACTAAATTTAATAAAATACAAAACTTTAGGAAGCATTCAAAAAATAAAATTGAATTGATATATGCATATAATAGGATAGCATAAGATTTTAGGAATTGATAAATTGAATTAAATAAATATATAGATTGGAAATTGGACCAAATAAAAAATAATCAAGGAAAAGACAAAATTGTTGAATAGTCCTTGAAGTTTCAACTTAATTGCTGATTTTGTAAGGAAGTTCATATGGTATGATTGAGTTTAAATTTTTATATATTTGAATTATAATTTTTTATATTTGATAGTAATTTGAATTGTTTTCAACTTGGTACAAAAGGTGAGATATGGACTAAATTGTAAAGAAATGGTAAATTGAATGAATTGCAATTTGAGATATTTCATGAATTGATAATTGATTATGATTGACCAAATCATATTGTTATGGATTTGATTGATTATCGAGATAGAGGATTAAATTAAATAAAATTGAAAATAGTATAACTTGGTGAAATTGATAAATTGGCTTGGATTGAGATGATTTATGTTATTCAACGTATGAAATGATATCTTGATTGATGAATTGATAATATTAAGATCAATAGAATGAGAATCGAAATTTTAATGAAATTGTATTATTGGGTATCTTATTAACTGTTTGGGAAGAGTCAGATATAGTTGGCATTGTTAGAAAAAATCCAATTAAAAAACGACTTTCTTGCATAGAGGAAAACAAAAATTTTGAAAACCAACCAAGTTTGTGCTATTTAAAGCAATAAACCCTATACCAAAATCGTAACTGTGTTTTCACATAGACAGATCATTGTTGTTCCCGAATTACAACTAAACGATCTTCTCCATTATTCTTGTACCATGAATTGCTTTGAGTGTGGGCTCTAATTATTCGAATCAAACACAGAACTAGAAATATCTTTATTTTCTTTAGGGTGAAAAATAAAATTATCTTCTCAAATAGAAACCAACAAAATCATTATTCCGGAAAATATATTTAATTCTTAGATAATAAAAGTCTCTCTATTTTTGGGCAGAATAATGATATTTGAAAGTTGTGCTAGTAGCTCTACTGGTGTCATGTATTTATAAGGAGAGAAGATAGAACTCGTGCTGAATTGTAGAAGTTTATTTCAACTAGAAAAATAAAATCCTAGTTCAACTAGGATGTAGGAGGCGACAACCTTAGTTAATGATACTAGGGTTTGTCGTCCCCTTTGTTACATAAGGGGCTTCTGGGCCTCTTCCATATCGGGTCTAATTACAAGTATTTTTTGGGCTTTTAACCCAGTACTTTATAATTTGATCCAACCCAATATTAGTTTTTTTATTTCCAAAAAAATAAACTTCAATATATTTCCAATTAAATAAATTCAATTAATATCATGAAAATTCAATTACTATCAAATAGTAATCAAGTCATTCATCACAATGACACTACATACTGCATAAGTCATACACCCAACGCACTTGCTTTTGCTTCCTTATATATTCAAACTTAGACGTTTACTTACATCAAAGTGTTTGAGTCACACATACATAGTCTGTCATCTACTCAGGATTTAGGTACGCCGCACTATGAAGGTTACAAGTGAATAAATCAATAAACGAATTTAGGATCTATTCTTATTGGGTCTTATCCCATGTACTGTCAGTCCAGTCAGTCACATCTATGTCTCTATCTTCTAGGAGTCATCTACTCTGATGCCCAAGATAAAGCATCTCCACAATTGGACTTGATAAATGGCATATTAGTCTTTCAATCGATTTAATCATTCCCGATTAAACTAAAGACATGTTTAGATTCATCTACTAATATAAGTTGTCATTCCGTATTATGATCCGACCACATAATACCATTTAGTATTAGTTTAAACATTAGAAAACCAATAAGCAACATTTGCTTCCATTTTGCTTTCCGTGCAAAAACCATATTAGGAAAATTATAGAAATTATATTAGTGTAATCAATGAATTCATTGTATTAACCAATTTGTTCAAAAGAAATTACAAGTTTACAAATTAATATACTTCACTCAAGGCACCAGACCCAACAGGCATACCATAGGATAGATTGAGTATGGGTTACTTTGACTACATGCCGATGAGTGTTGGGCATAACTTTTACTTCGATTATATCGATAAGGGCTAGGCGCAAACTATTTACTTCAGAATTGTTTGATGAGGCACTAGGTGCCAATTTGGTGTGTTGGTTGGATCCACATATCAGTTCGAGTCTAAATCCAAGTCAGGTTAATTGGGATTTAAAATGTAAAAAATTATATTAGTATTTAAAATGAATTTTGATAGTATACGAAATATTATGCAAACTCGATATACAAGTATAAAGGACTGATATGAGAATGTGACGAATCAATCAATTCAATTCAAAAACTTATATGAATTTGATATTGAATGGACTAAATAATTGATTATGTGAATGGCATTGTAATATTGATTATAAGTTAATTGGAATGTTATATAAGAACTCTTTCTACTTGTATTGATTTTCTTTTTGATTTTTTTTTTGTTCTGAACTTTTAGGCTAACACATAGTTCCTATATCACACCAATCTTTCCTATTTCACTCGATTTTTACAAAATCCACCGTGATGTATCTACTTAACCCTCAATACATATGGCTAGACATCTATAGTCATGCAGTGCAGGACCAAAGAAAAATGGAAAATACAAATGAACCTTTCAGGCCCGAGTTTTGTAATAAGGTTCATCAACAAGTGCTAACAGGCTCAAAAATCGGTACTAAAGGTGAATAAATATAGGTCAGCTTTTTGGTCAGGATATGTTTTGAAAAGTTCCTTAAGTCATCCCTTAAATATCTCAATATGCATCAATTTAATCAATCAAACAAACTCAAATTCAACTATCTATCATTCATACTAGCATGCTCGTTTCTTCATACTTTCTATATCATATGGTACATTTGATTGCTTGATGCCTATTTACAGTGTAACGTAAAGAACTTAGTAGTCTAATAATCAAAAATTTAAAATCACCTATCATCATGCCAAATTTATTTGTAAACACAAGCAACCTATTTACATTATCCTACCCAATCACTTGTATTTCTACAAGCTCAAGCACACAAATGACAAGAAAGGTCGAAAGAAAATCATAAAAATTTAAAACAAATTTTCTATGTTACATCTCACACTTTAGTTTATGCATTGTCCTCAATGTGTAGTCCATAAAAATATGAGGAAAGAAGTTACCCAATTGATTGTGTTCGTTCCATCGACTAATGGTGGGTACTTCCTCCTTTTAATAGTTGAAAGTTTAAATTGTTGTGTCCCTTTAATGTGGGATTCCTACATAGAAAACTTGAACAAACTAGAAAATAACTAGAAAAAAAAATCTAATTTTACCCCTATTCCTAAAAACAAATTAAAATCATCCAAAAATTCTAATACAATTCAATCCTCCTCCTCCATTTCACCACCTCCTTCCCCCCCTCCTCTATCGCCTTTTTCAAACTCTCATTCATCCTTCTCAATCGATGTAGGCCCAAACATGTCAGGTGTATAATTGGGGACCCGGATGTTGTTTTGCCTAGCAAATTCTTGAAATATTGGCCCCGACTCTTGCATCCACTATATCATCCAATCTAGCTTTAAATGACTACTCTCACCAACTTATTGCTAAGCTCGTGTATACTTCAGGATAGTTTTAGTGACTATTCGGTGGATGTCATAGGTACACCTGACCTTTTACAAAAGACCGCCACTAAGTGGGGAAAGAAAACTCCCACCTTCTAGCCACTAATACATCTTTTCATGTTTTGATGGATCAATTTGCCAATACATACATGCCTTTTCTGAAAAATAGCATAGATTAAAACAGCTCAAAAAGTATTAACATTAGAGATGTTTAAAGCAGGAACGATTCATGTACGTACAAATTAGATCCATATTTTAGCCTCTAGGAACATAATAGCTTGATTGAAAGAGGTTGGGATACTAGTACTTGGGCGATATTCCCATTCAACCCTTACTTCCGTTAAATATTTTATGATATTGTCTGTATCTATGTCCCAAAAATATTTTAAACCTGTTTCATCAATCAAGTCGTGTTCATAGTATGGAGCATTGCAAAAATCACAAATAATACGAGGGGTTACTTTAACATTTATCCCTCGCACTGATATAGTATCCCATATATGGCCGTTGGTGTTTCTAGACTTGTAGTCTCGCAAAAATACGTAAAATTCCTGGACTACTGGGACCAAAAAACATCTTTTGGGACAGTCCAAAAACGTTCCCATATATGATACCTAACTATCGGCCATATCTCCTTATAAATAATCATCGACGAATCAAAGCCCTTCTCTTGAATGAATGCTTTCTCTTGAAGGTCATTAAAATATTTGTCAACATTCAGATTTGAAAAACTAGAGGGGTTTGGAACCGTCAATGGCTTCGACTCGTTAGTTTGTTTAACCTTTCTAGGAGGCATTACGATTAAACTAGGAACTAAAGCAAAATATCAAGCAAACCTTAATGGAACAAAAAAATTAAGTTAGGAACCCTTAACCTCGAAGAAGTCATTGAATTCCTTGTTACATTCGACGATTTATCATTCCCTTGAGTGCTCCCATTCTTTTCCACACTAAAGACGATCGAAAGATGGAGATTTTTCAAATAAATCAAAAATGAAAGTGAAAAATAGGGGTTTTAGGGATTTTGGAGAATTTGAGAGATTTGAGGGGATTAAGGGTTGAAATATGTTTAAATTAGGGAGAATATGTTTTGGGTGTATAGTTTAAGAGATTAAAGGGTTCAAAATTAGCAGGAATGGGTAAAAGCCACTAGGTCGCGCGAATCGGGTCAGGTCAACCTTGTAGAAAATTGAAGCGATGTCATGACATAGGGTTCCATGTCGTAACATCCCTAGCAATTTACTATTGTCGCAAAATCAGAGTTTGATATCGTGAAGCACTCTAGACTTTTGGATTTCTAGGTATACTGTCTTCGGTGTCGCGATACACAAAGCCCGTATGGCGATATCGAAGTGACTTTCTCAATTTTGTTGAATCTGCCTTTGGTGTTATGACACGGGACTACAGTGTTGCTGCACTAGCTCTATTTTCGACCAAGATTCCAATATCTAGAGCGTTACAATTTCTATAGAACAAAAAGTTAATGAAAATTAAAATCTATACTAAATAGTTAGCTAAATATACAATAATGTACAAAAGTTAAACATCAATTCAAATAATTTAAGTCTTACTGCCGGATTCATCTGACAGTATCATTAATCCACAGATGGACGATTCTACAGTTCTATCAGTATTAGTCCATCGTCTGTCATGCCATTCCACCTTTGCCCGCTTTTCCCTCTCCTTTAACCTATTTTTTCTACTTGCCAACATTAAAGGAAATGCATTCCTTGATTTGGGATTGTCAAAAATAAATAATTTATTACAATGTTCTCCTGACTTCTTCCTACTTTCCTCGCTTAATTGGTGACCACACTTAAAGATTTCAGTCTCACCATTGATTTTCATTGTTAATTCATTTTTCTCTAAATCAATAGTGGATCTATAAGTATCTAAGGAAGGTCTACCTAACAGGATGGGTATTTCTTGATCTTCTTCAAAATCTAGAACCACAAATTTGTTGGAATGATAAAGCTGCACACTTTGAATAACACATCTTTTATTACTCCTTTCAGATGTACTGAAGATCTGTCGGCCAACTGTAGTGTTATCTGAGTACTTTATAGATCCCCTAACTTGAGTTTTAAAAAATGGATAGTAATACTAGCTCTCAAGTCACATAGAGCTCTATTAAAATGAATGTTCCCTATCTCTATAGGAATCGTAAAACTTCTCGATTCTTTTAATTTTTAGGGAACCTGTCTTGAAATAATAACACTACAGGAATTGCTTCAATTAACTTGTTCACCTACCTTAATTTTCCTACGCCTAGTAATAATTTTCTTTAAAAACTTGGTGTACTTAGGAACTTTCACAATTAACTCGATTAAAGGCAGGTTAATGTTTAATGTTTTGAACAAGTTAAGAAAACTTACAAACTCGTCTTCATCCCACTTTTGCTTTTTTTCTATTCTTGAAGGGAATGGGATCTTGAAAACAGTAAAATTTGAATTTATTCCTTTTTTGGCACAACTATCAGAGCAATTACCTCATCTAACTCTGGTTCATCTTTGGCCTCTAGGGGTCTTTCTTGTAGAGTGTCGGTATTCTCCATACTTACCCATTGTGTTGGGTTTTCCATGTACTCAGTACTTTGCCTGGTCGGAGTGTTATTGCTTTTACTTGCTCCTTACCTTTTCTACAGGGATTATTTTCTATATTGTTGAGAATATCTGCGCCAATTTTTCTTTTGATGTCTCTCATCATACTCATTAATTGGCTTATTTGATCTTCAAGTTTAGGCAATGTTCTTGTTGAGTTGGTGCCCTCTGACTGTACCTGTTTTATGTTCGTTCTCATTGACTGCATCTACCCCTCAGTTCTATCCAGACGTTGACCACATATAGTATGGTCACTTGGGTTGGCCCTATCCTACGATTTCTGCAAATAAGAAGGTTGATAGTTAGTATTTTTAGCTTGATTCAAACTATTACCTCCTCCTTAGTTTCCTCCCCATCTCAAATTCTGGTGATCTCTCCAACTAGGATTGTAGGTATTTGACTAATGATTTTTACCCCTATTTTCGATTTAATTCACATTCTTGGTAGGATTGTTGATGTATTGGAAGAGCGGTTTGTCTCCAAAATACATAGATGATGTATTATTAGCAGATTCGATATGGTTAAGTCTATTAATGTTGATACTTTTCATCCTCTTGAAAAGCTTTTACCGTAGTGGTTTTGTACCCATATGTAACTAGTTCAACGGGCCACTGACAGGAGTTCAATGCCATATTTTTAATATTTCGTACGTATACTCGTAAATTTTGTTCATAAGCGTTCCTCCTACTGCTCCGACTAGTCCTGACATTACATTTGCATCCAACCCATTATAAAATACTTGCAATCACATCCACTCAAGGAATCCGTGGTGTGAGTGATCTACCATAATTCAGTCTAGCAGATTAAACTATTTTTCACATTTAAGGAGCTTGAATATAAGCATTTTTATTATGTTTTAAGTAAGTTTCTTTAGTTTTACTTACATCAACTAAAATGTGCACATTGAGTCTTTTATTGACCTTAAGGGCTGAATGACGCCTAAAGGAGAGCTAACGTACTTTGTGAGTGTACAGGAGACCATTAGAAGGCATTTTGGACCAATACTGAATGCTATGTTGCAACATGGGAGATCCGATGTTGCAACATAGAGAACAAAATGGAGAAAGTAAAAAACTGCCTTCAATGTCGAGAAATAGGCTGAGGGTGTCGCGACATACCCCTAAAGATGGCTACAAATGAGCATACTAGTTGCTACGTCGCGACATAAGTCCTGGTGTGTCGCGACATCAACTCTGTGTCGCGTTTTAGCCTACACAATCGAACTTAAAGCTCAGGAACGTCAACTAACCTAGGGTTAAGGATGACGGCTACTTGAAGGATATAAATAGGCTCATTTGGCACACATTATAGACACAATCCCATTAGCTTAGATTCTCTCTTTAGGTTTAAGTTTTGTTTTCTTACTTTCTTTAGGTTTATTTGTTCTTTGTTTCTTTCAAGAGCTCTGATTTATAAAGGAGATCAATTGTTATGGATTCATATCATTATCAATCAAGTTTTTCTTGAACTCTCTTTCAATACATTCCCTATGATTAATTCTGCCATATATTACATGTTGTTTATGAAAGCCATGAGCAACTAATCCTTCTATAGGGGATTAGTGAATGGAAGCATGTTCTTTTAACTTTTTTGTAGGGTTATTCAACGAATCAATTATTTGGGAAAGGAAGAACATGAAACCCTATGCCTGACAAACCTGGAAAGTCATCAAGGTGGAATTAACCAAAATTGGTATTGCCCATTTGTGAACACCTTGACCCCAAATCAATCTAGACTGTGAGGTTGAAAGATAGGTAGTTCTTGCTGACTCGTTAAGTTAGTGGAAGATCGAAAGATCCTGCTATTGATTTGTGTATTCATCCTCTAATCGATTCAATTAACAAAGGCCAAAAAAATAAATTTAATGTGATATGTAATAAGATTATTGAATTTGATAATAAGGATTAATATGTTATCTTTCTTATTGTGTATACACGTGTAATTAAAAAATGAGACATAAACTTTGAATGATACATGGTTTGAATATGATAAAATAGATGCAATTACCCTGAGGGTGCATCAGAAATTATATTGTGTAATCAGATATCTATATGAAGTAAATAAACTTGATCAATCATGAATCATTGGTTTGACTCTATATACGTGCTAGTGATATTGGAATTAAATTTATTGTTTGTTAATGTATTTATGTTTGATATTTACTTGTTTATATGATTTTTGTTAAGCTATATTTGGATTCGAGTTATGTTAGCACCACTGAGTATACTTTACTTAGCATAAGGTTATTCTTGTGTTCATGTGTAGGCCTCAGAAGTTAGCATAGATTCAAGGTCACCAAGAATCCAACTCAAAAGCTCAGCTCAAAAATCAACTTGTTACCACTTTGTTTGTATATATGTGTTTTGGGTCATAAGGCATATACCTATGTTGATTTTGGTTAGTTGTTAAGCTAATGTTTGATACCTTTAGTTTATATATGTATTCATGTCTAAATGAAATGGATGTCATGTTTTATTTGTGATTGAATGTGTTTATGTATGTATTTTACATTGGTGCTAGGTTTGATTATGTTTTAGGTACATTTTGGTATGACTTGAATGGTTGAAAATCTGTATTTAGGGTCATTTTACCATTGAGTCCCGAGACAACAAGAACATGTCTCGAGACCTGTAAAACAAAATTTACCAAATTGTAAGTTAAATTACTTGATGTCTCGAGACTTGTCATGTTAGTCTCGAGACAATCTCAAGTGGTCTCAAGACAAAGTGGTCTTTGTCTTAAAAGAACAAAATGTCAAAGCTAAATAAATTTTGCCTTACTCCAAGTCTCAAACAAGAACCCCTTGTCTCGAGACATCTAACCATTGAAGTAAAAATAGGAAAATAGGGGAGGTTATTCTCAAGACCTAGTCCTGAGACATAAAGGATCTTGCCTCGAGACACATCTTTTACTGTCTCGAGAAAAGCTAACATCGAAGCTACATTTTCCTAAATAATTTATGGCCTGTCTCTAGACATGGGATCCTCTATCTCGAGACATAACCTTGAATTTTAATAAGTGAGTTTGTATCAGTGTCGTAACTCTGGTTTTAACTTAGCTTGACCCCGTAATTAGATGAAAGAAGATCATAAAACTTATAAATGCATATGAATGATTTTATAAAACAATTTATTTGTCATGTTATCGATAAATGTGAATTAAACCTGGTGCAAATATGTTGATATAGTCTGAGTTACTTCAGCAATGTAATGTGATTTCACACACTCGGATCTGGCGACCGGATCGGGTGTGGGGTGTCACAGATTCTAGTGTTCGTAGCATCCAAAAAGATCTTAGAACACAACTTCGTTTAATTTAGTAATGATTCTTTATGTTAGAGTAATAAATTACATGTACTTAAGAGTCTAAGATGTTTTATGTCTAGTGCTCGATATGGTGTTTGGTAATACTTTATTACCTATTTAGTTAATGGTAAAACTTTTTATTGATTTTAGTTCAAAGTTTATATTGAGGTATACACGATTATTAGTGAAATTTTACCTACTATATGATATTTTGGTATAATTAGTTACATATCTTGAATTCACATGTTTTGAGTCCTTTAATGTTTATGTGACATGTATGTGATGGTTTGAGTGCATGTTGGATGCCTTTAGATACATTTTGGAACATTTTTTGCAAACATTAAAACTGTAAAGTTTTGCATTTCTGCACTATTGTCTTGAGACATCCAGAGCATGTCTCGATACATTAAGAACATTTTTGACCATTTGGGGCACTTCTAGGTAAGAGTCTCGAGGCATATCATGCTTGTTTCGAGACATAAGGTGGCTTGTTTTGAGACATTGTGGCCTATGTCTCAAGTCACAAAATATCAAACCTAAATTAAGAGAAAATAGGTCCAGGGTCTCAAGACATGTGACCATGTCCAAAGACATAGGGGTATTTGTCTCGAGACAATTGAAAATTTGTCTCGAGACACCAAAATTCAAAGTTAAATTATTTTATCAATGGAGACATGTATCGAGACGTGGCTTTATGAACTCAAGACATGGCTGCTCAACTTGATAATTTAGCCCAAGAATCGTAACATGGCATCGTTTTTAAGTACCTATGACCCCGAACTTCCATATGTCTGCCCCATTGATCGTGTTTGCATACATTTATATTACTTGTTCGGTTATGCTAAAAATCTGATGTTTGATTGTTTGATTGTTTGATTATTTAAGTTGCTCCGGCATCGAATGTGGCATCTTGTATTTGAATTTGTTGTTCGAGTTGGGTGTAAGGTGTTACAAGTACACAACAACTTGTTGTACAAGTTGCTCCCACACGACAAACCACAACTCATCTGTGCATTAGTTTTACGCATTGATAGTTTTATTTAACCTTATCTTTATAATCATCTTTATAAGCAGCAAAAATGTAGGATTTTATCTATAACAAAATGGAAACTTATCTTTATCAAATAAGGAGACATGACAACCTTGAAGAGCTCTATTCCAAATATGACTCTTAAAGAGTTCTTATCCTTATCTCATAAGGTAACCTGGCAGTAAGCTATATAAGAATCCTAGCCCAAGCATGAGACTTGAAAAGGAAGATAGACCTTGGGGGTAATCTATTCAAAGACTTGAAGATAATTCTTGAAGTTAATTTTTTTCAAAAGTTTTTGAATTTAAATAGAGTTGATAAACTTATTATCCCACTTTACAATTAAGATATTTTGAGCTTAGTCAAGGGAGATTTGGTAGCCTATATATAGAGGATCTAATTCGTTGAAAAAGATGAATGAGAAAGAGCACATATTTATGAGAAGTTTTATTTTGTGAGAACTTCATGAGATTTTAGTGGGTGCATTTGTTTTTTTACACCTTTGAGTGTTTATTGTTCACGTACAATTTGTAAATTGAGAATTAAGAGCTTTCAGTGGAAAATACTCATTGGAGAGAGTTCATATTAAATGTACTAGGAGGATCGCAATTATCTAAGAGTTAAGATAAATTGGCTTAAATCATTGCTTGTACTATGAGTTTCATATTGGATTTTTTTATGAAAAAGGTCTCGTTGAGGTAGATGGTGTACTTAACTACTTTTTCCGATTTTCTTATGTTCTCTCTTGTTTACTTTATTTGTATTATTGTATTAGTAATTATGTCAAAGCTTGTATGTATATCGTGTATCACAAGAAATTGTCATAACTTAAAACCAAAGCTAGTTTCAGAGTCCACCAAAAGAAAGCTAACTAGGATACCAAATCAGATATGCATGATGAATGTGTATTTATTATTAGTTTTATATAAGAAAATGTAGGTTTTGGTAAAATCAAAGAGTCCAGTTGGGAGGATGATAATGTTAACATGAAGGTGTTAGTTAGGGCTTAAAGATATGTTGTTGGTGAGTTTTATTCCGACCGAATGGACTTACAAATCGAATATTTGGATTTGCGAAAAAAAGACATTTGAACCCAAAGAGTCGAAGTATTCAAGTATCAACATCAAAGTCTTCCTACTTGTAGAATCCGGCTCAGGACCGGCAATATTGGCCTAAGAATTATTAAATGCTGGCCCATTTAATTTAATTAAACCTCTCCATTAATATAATTCCTTCTTATTCCCCTTTTTCTACAGACTCTTCTATTTTGTTTATAATTTGGATAACGTAGAGCATCTAAAGCTTTTGAAAAAATTTCAATATTATGCAAATTTGGAAGAAGAAAAAACGGAAAAGGAAAGATATATAAGATTGGGGGAGTGATAGACTTTTCTAGTTAAAGGGTAGACTTCAGTATTAGTTTGTTTTATTTCCAGCTATATAGCCGGGATATGGCATAAGCAGCTTGCATGGTCCAGAGGGCATGTGATAGCCACATTCGAGGGCGTACAAGCAGCGACCGGAAACGACTCACCAGACCCTAAGCCCCAACGCCCAACGTTAAGTACACATGGTGCACATGCAGGTCCGTGGGATTTGGACCATCTAAAACTGAATACTGTAATGATGGATTTTAACTGCTTTTATTGCTCGTGGTCCTATAATTTATGCATGGCAGTAGTAGTAACCCTCTTATTTCTAATTTTCTTCGCCATCCCAATGGACCATTTTCCATTATTATGATTAAATGCACAATCTCAGAGCTGTTGTACCATTAGATTTGCCTTTTTGCCAAGCAGCGAATTAATTAAGAAGGTATGTCCAGAAAAGAAATCACGAATAATATTTCACTTGTGATGTGTATTTTATTCACTCATCAATCATCACCATCTCTCTAGTCTAGTGAAAATAATTAGGTTTAATGGGTAAGTGAGAAAGTAGCATTTTGCATTAATGGTGATAAGGAGAGCTTGTTTGTTTGGAAAGAGAAAATTGGGATTTCAATAGATATGCTGGAACAATGGTGACACTATTAGAGGTTGAGGACGCCATAAATAGTATTGTAGAATGTAGGGAAAAAATTGAATTTTACATGATATCTTAGGGCTTTGATACCATATACCAATGATTAATAACATATGGACATTGGATTGTATACTATATTTGTAGGATTTACATTTGGTTATACTCTACAATTAAATGAGAAAATTTGAAACTTAAAAGACCCTTAAAATTAAATATCACATAAATATTAATTAATGATTTAAAGTTTAAAGATATTTTACTTCAAAAGATTTTTTAAATTCTTAAATTTGGTGATAAATGATGTGACAATTTGTGTTACATGACATAACCATTTTTAAACACAAAGGTCTTAGAAGCTAGTGTTCATTACAACAAGCTATATGATAAATCTTTCAATGACTGACCAACTGCATATTCACATATGTATAATTATGTTGTACACTAATATGATAGGCTGACATGACTTTGGTGTGTGCATGTACATACACATATATAGTTCTCTTTTGCTGGTGCATACACTTTATTACGTAGATGAAAGGGCCAAGACATGCAGGCGCGCGAGGCTGCTGGCAAAGAATGAGAGTAGATCATGACTCGTCAGAAGCATTAGGTCAGTGTATGGTGATTGATATGTATATGTGATTAGTATCCTGAGAAGGTGAAGGAATTTTGTGATGGAGGACTCTCAGTCGTTTCCCCCTTCTCTCTCTTCACTCTTTTGATCACCAAATATGATATAACTATTATATATACTCCCAAAGGGACCACCTCTTGCAACTTGTCTTCTTCAATCATTAGACCATCTCTCACTACTCCACATGTTATATGAGGTTCCCAATAAGAACCAAAGTGATAGGCTGCACTTTCCTCTTAGCAAAATCTCCCTTTTAAATTTTCTCTTCTCCCATGAGATCTTGCGGTTCTTATTCGTGCCCATATAGGATATAGGCGTAGCCAAGTACCCAACCGAACTAGCTTTAATATTAATATCAACTTTTAACTTAATTACCATATATTATCATGAATGATTAAATGTTTCAAAGTGTTGTTCCAGCAACTTATATTTAAGATTAAGATAAAATAAATGTTAAAATGAATTCGTAATTTAACTATTAATTTGTCACTGTTACGTAGTTATTGGTGCAGTGATAAATGATTTAGATTGTTTAAATCTTTATTGACATCAAATTGTCATCATATATAGTTGATATTGATCCAATTCACAACTTTTGAACCTAAACCCTAACTAAAATTATTGTAGTTTAATGATTATATAAACAAAATTGAGTTAAAACTCGAATTGAATGATAAAAAGATAATTATATATTCAAGTGTTAACCACCATGCATGATGTGCCAACATAGGGTATGATTATTAAAGAGTGGAATCTCCCACAAAATATTTCAACCCCATTTTCCCTAATTGCCTCCCCATCTCTCAAACACACATACACATACAAACGGCAAGTGCTTTGAGAGAGACAATTGATAGAAATGATGGTTTCCCTTATCCTTGTCTTTCCATTGCAAACGAACGTGTCTGGGGGAGACCATATACTAATATACTAATTTGATTGCTTAAAGGAAAAGCATTATATCCCCTTTGATCATCATTATCATCACCTTTTTTTTATCTTTTTAGTGCAAACTTGTCCTTCTTACCTCATTGTTGGAATCTCATATAGGATACTAGTCGAATCTCCTCTTGCAGGAAGGGAAAAAGAAAGCTGCAAATTATAAAGAACAAAATCCTTGTAACATTTCCGATTCCATGTCTTAAAGGTTTCCATTTCCATCTTTAGTTTGGGGTTTTCATTTTCCTTTTCCATGAGAAAGTCTCAAGTTGGGAATGGGATCCACCTAACGGATGAGTAGGAGCAAGATCAAAAGAGGATTCTTTATATTTCCTAACATTTTTACTTTTCTTATAAATTTAATTTCAGTGAAGTGAGATTAATATTAGTTGGCTTGATACGGTTGTATTACAAAAAAAA
>CM025150.1:6276651-6287819 GCA_013467495.1 Gossypium gossypioides
AGATAGAGGCTATTAAAATGGTGAAATTACATTTTTACTATCATAAAAATTACAATTTAATTTCGGCCCAAAAGAAAATTTTCTAACTTCACCCTTATAAGTATAAATATTTTTCGGGGTAACTGTTCCTATTATGATAATTTCCTCAATGATAATTACAATTACCAAGGAAAGAACTTTGGAGAACACTTACTTTAGTCAAAATGTTAAAACAACTATGGTAGCTACTAAGGACAAAACTATTATTTCAATTCCCATCACAAATCTCCTTCAACTTCTCAAAGTCATATTCTCTTCTTTCATTTCAATTATATGAAAGCAACAAAAGAAAATAGAAAAAGGTAGTGTACTAGCTTCTTCTTCTTTTTTCTATGTGATGTTTACAGCTTAAAACACACAAAAGAAATATTGTTGTTGCTTACTTATTCTGACAAACAAGTCCTTATAAGGGGGCATCACAGTTCTTTTTAAAATTCAATATTTAACCTATTTGATTGGAAGAAGCAACATTTGATTGAATTATAATATTTTTATAGATAACATCACATCTCATTTCAATTTATTTTGTAAAATTAAACTTTTATTACATCAATCCAATCAGAGTTTATATTAGCACTTTGTTTTATTTTGGGTATTTTAAATTGGTCGGGCCATGATTGCTGACTGGGTCTCAAAATTCGGGACTTTTGGTTAATTTTTTAGATTGAATTTTAGTTTAGAGTTTTTGGGCTTTAAGAAAAATAAATGAGCTGAAATCCAAATTTTGGCAGGCTTTTTCTTATATCATTGTTTTCTATTTTCATTTTTTTTTTAACTTTTTAAGGGAAAAGATTGTTGAAGGATTGATTATAATATTTACCAACTGAAAACTTAAATATATGGTTTTTGGAGAATGTTATTTTTTTACTTTGAAATTCACAACTAGATCTATTTTGATATATTAATTTTTTTTTGTACACATTAGTCTTAGAATTTGGCAACTTTTCTCAATTTGATCTTTGAATTTGGATTTCATCATGCGCTAATATGCCACTCCAAGATTGCCTCACGCCATCACCTAAAAATAAAAATAAAAATAGCATGGTACAATTTCAAAACAAGACATCATCATACTATAACGGAATCCAAGTTCATAGATCAAACTAGGAAAAGTTGCCATGTTCCAAAACTAATGTTGAGTATTGAGACAAGATATGTTGAATGAGTTGAGTGGCACTCGGCAATCCCACTACAGGCTGCCATTGAGGCAGTTAAATTACTTGTCTTATTTGGATTGGCAATTTAATGAAAGAAATCTTTAAACCTGTTAATGTGAAGTTATTCTGAAGATCCTAAGGTCAATTTTTGGAAACCAATCCTTGGATTTTGAAAATTTGATTGGATTCAAGTGAATCAATTCAATCTTTGGAATGTGGAGATTTGATCGAGACTACATTGATGATTTTGGAGAGCATATCTTCGACTAATAGTGCTTCGAATAATATATGTTGAAATTGGTATTTTCAAGGAGTTACTTTGTATTCTATTAGATTCTATGTTAGCAAGTTAGAATTGATATATGCCCTAATCCTTGTCTAGGTTATGTATGAAAGCTTATTAAGAGTACTTGAATTTGTTCATTAAGGAACTGCGTTATAAGATAATGTAAACTGAATTGTAAACATTGAGTGATTACTGCCCAAGTTCTTAAGGGGAGGATTTGGAGGTGAGTGTTCTAGTTTAGGTACAAAGGTGAGATCTCTATACTTAGGGAGTGATAGAGTGTGAATCACTTATTTTATTTGTGATTAAAAATAGTAGATTACTTATTGAGCTAGGCTCCGCAATCATAGTGAAATCGAACTACGTAAACAAATCCTTAGTGTTCTTTATTTTTATGTGCACAGTTCTCAGCAATGCAAGCCATAGTGACCACTGAATTCAAGCACTTCCATTAACAATTTTTATATTAAGCAAACAACAACTATAGATAGTAAGATTGAACAAAAAACACAAATATTAAAATGGACCTAATTACCAAATTCCGAAGCCAAATATTACATTAACCTTTATTCTTTATTTTTTATTTTTTATTTTTATTTACTTCTTTTATTTATTTCATTTATTTATTCCTTAATTTTTAAAATGAAAAAAAAAACTCAAATATAAAACCAAAATGAAAAATAATAAAAAAGAATGAACCAAGCCTATGTAATAGGTGTGTACCAATGCTTACAAAAGTTTTGAAGTCGAGAAGGAAATGTTTCCATCTATAAATCACTCAAGGAGGCGTAAAACCCGTTTCTCTTTAACATGGGTGACGATGAAACATATTCGAATAAAATCTGAATTTATCCTAACTTTTCACAATTGAACCATTCAGTCATAACCTCGGATTAAACCTTTCAATCAATTACTTAATTGAATCCCAAGTTCAACACTCCTCATCTTAATGTGTATGAATTATTAGATTCCTAACAAAATTACAATGGGTAAAAGATTACTCGGTTAAAAGTAAACTATACCTAATGTTAAAAGGTAGGATCTAGTAACCTATTATGACACCCAAATTGTTGTGAAATCAAGATGATCTTAACGAAACATTTCAATAACCAGCCTCATAGTGCAGTATAATCCTACCAAAATATCTTGAATTGTCAGATTAAGCTCTATGTAGTGCCATCTATGCAATAAGCCATATTAATCTTACAACTTAAAATTAACTCTTAGACTTGGAAAAACAATTTCTATGAATGTATAGTTCTATAGTCAAAGTTTTGAACAATTAGCCATGGTCAAGATCAAATGATATATGTATTTAATATCTCTTCGAGTGATAGATCATCTCTAGATCACTTATCCATCTTCATATGATTCGTGTTAAGCCCAAAATATCCTACCCTAAGCATCCATCAATAGCAAACCTGTTTCATAATTAATCAAAGCATAACCTCCCTCGTATAAGATGAACTAATATCTCAAGTCACACAACTAATTTGCAAGACGGCTACGTGAGAACTTGTTTCAAGACACTTAAATAACTCTATCAAGTAAACTTCTCTCAATAGGTCATATCCAATGAACATGTTTCCAAAACAAGCACCAATTGTTATCCTCAAGTGTTTTACGTACTTCAACTTAAGGAATTGGTTGCACGTGTCCTATACATGAAAGCTTAACATATGTTAGTTTCTATTGCATTACCAATACCCCATCAGGGCAATGTGTCAAAGGATTTCATGATTACAACTTGTTTGTGTTGAGTATGCCTCACAATCAAATTTGAGAGATAATCTTCCAATTAAACTCTGTTTATTGTTTTAATTGAACTCTGATTAGTCTAGATTATTTTATTATTATTTGACCTATGAATTCAACCTATAAATAGGCTATTTTACAACCTTAGAAAATACACTCATTAAAAGATTAGAACTTATAACACTTATAGAGAATTTTGTATTTATGCTTTGAGGATTCTTTGTTTTCGGGTTTCGGGGTTTAGTTTTTATCTCCATCTTTTGTACTCTTTGTTATTTTGCCATTATAGTAAAATTATCTTTGCCCGTGGTTTTTTATTCTCTTTGGAGGGGTTTTTCAACGTTAAATTTGTGTGTTCAATTTATCAATTTCTTCCACTAGTTTTTACTTGTTCGTTGCTTAATCGAGTTAATCCCTGAAAAGTGGTATCAATAGCTAGTTCAATTTTCGTAGATCAGCCCGTTCAGAGATGACAGCAATAAGGTTTAACATTGAGAAGTCCGATGGTGTCACAAATTTCAATCCATGGCAAGTTCAGATGATGGCAATTCTAGTTAATACCGGCCTGAAAAAGTTCATTACCAGGACAAAGCCTGAGAATCTAAATCAAATAGAATGGGAAGAGCTTGACGAAAAGGCCCTGTCTGCAATCTAATTGTGCCTTGCGAATAGGGTATTAAAGAAGGTATTGATGGAGAAAACCTCATTCGCCTTGTAGAAAAGGTTAGAAACCCTTTATGCAACTAAGTCTCTAGCTAACCATTTAGTGTTGAAAGAGCTTTTATTTACATTTCGCATGAACAAAAGTGATCACATTAGTCAATTTATTACTCTTTCAAATGATTTAAAGAACGTTGTGGTTAAGATTAACGATGAAGATTAGGCTATGCTATTATTGTGCTCTTTACCCTTTTCATACAAGTCTTTCAGGGAAACCCTGATTTATGGTAGACACAAACTCTCATTCGAGGATGTGAAGGGTCATTTGTTGAGTAAAGACAAACTCGACAATGAGTTTGATTCAAATAGCAAGAAAGATAGGCAAGCTTCTATTTTGATAGCATCAAATAAGCGAGACAAAAGGTGTCGCTATTGTAAGAAGTAAGGTCATGTCAAAATAGAATGTTATAAACTACGAAATAAAAGGATTGCTAAGAGTAACGAAGAAAATGTAACTGGTGCTAATTTAACTGACAAAGGCGGTGATGATTTCTTGTTAGTGTCAACAAACGATAGCTCCGAGCTTACGTCCGAGTGGATCCTAGATTCGGGATGTTCTTTCCACATGTGTCCTAACAGAAAATGGTTCTCCACATACAGTTCGATTGAAGGTGGAGTTGTGCGCATGGGAAACGATTCATCCAGTAAGGTAATCGGTATTGGTACTGTTAAAATCAGGATGCACAATGGGACAGTTAGGACACTCTTAGATGTCAGGTATGTACCTGATTTACGAAAGAATTTCATCTCATTAAGTATTTTAGACTCGAAAGGTTGCAGAATCAACATCGAGTCGAGCGACATTAAGGTGTCTCGTGGGGCTCTCGTTTTGTTAAAAGGTAAAAGGACCCATCTTTATATTCTGAAAAGTTCTACAATGATTGTAAGCTCTAAATTATATAGTTTTTTTAGTAGTTTATGGCACCTTTTTACTTAAAAATAATATTAATCCCGAGTATTTGATAGTTAAAAGTGTGAATTTTGTGCATTTTAAGATAAGGGGCATGATTTAATAAAGAATGTAATTATATGTTATTTTGCATTAAATATGTGCATAATTTAATTATTTTATTATTTTATGTAACATATTAATTTTGATTTAATTTCTTGTAGTTGGACCAAAGAATTATGAATGGTTTATTTGTTAAATCCACATGGACATGAGCTTACTTTTCACTCTACATGGACGGCAACATCAAGCAAATTTAGGTCATGATGAAATTAATTTGATCTAATTAAAATTGGTGTAATTGATGAACAAGTCTGGCAAGCATTTGGGTCATCAACCCGTCCAAATAAGGGAGAATGAAGCCCAATTCGGCAAGGGCATTTGAGCAGCTCAAAATTCACTTTTGAGATATTTATTCAGAGGTCCTCACACTTGCAAAACATTTAGAAATCAGCCCTCAACAATTACCCTTGAAACCATCCACTACCTTGCTAGATTCAAGCATGATTTCATGCATAAATCAAGCAACCAACAACCACTCTCTTCCACAATATAAGGTCGGCCAAGCATGAGAGCATATCATGTGATTCAAAATGTTGTTTTTAGCAAACTTACTAGCCATCCTTCTAGTATAACTAGACCCTCTCATTTCACTATTTAACCATCCCTCAATCATTCATCATTTCATCCTTTAACACACATTCATCCATCCTTTCATTTCTCTCTAACTTTCATTCTTTTCCTTTCCTTTTTCAACCATCTCATTTCTCTATTTAGCTAAGTAATTCCTAAAGAGAAAACTTTCTCTTAGCCGGCCACCTTGAGGAGCAATTTGTGAAGGAACAACCATGAGAATTGGAGGAAGCCTCTACGATTAGTGATCACACTATCAAAGAGTTTTTTCTTCCTTTTGCTATTATTTAATTATTCATTATGTTTTCAAATTGCTTTGTTGTTTTATCATTAATGATGATAGCTTAATTTTTTTTAACTAGAATGATTACATTTATTTAATAAAGTTCATTAAGTTATGTTCATAATACTTTGTGCCTCAATCAATCATGCTTTCAATTAAAATCATGCATGTATTTCATTCGTTAAAATATGATTGAATGCATTAGAATCAGTTGAGTCATCCTAGCTAGACGACAATTAATAGATGCAATAACTGAAAGGTGCATGCTTAATTTAGATCCTAGCCCGATTAAATAAAAGGTTTGTAATAACTCGAGAGAGCTCTATTACCTTGCATAACTTTTAGATTTGTGTGATTAAATTGTTTCAAACCTAATCTTTCCCTATTACTTCGCATAAAATCTAATAAACCCGTAGTTAAATATGATCATGATAGTATGCATGTTTTTCTAAGTAAAAGATTCTGAAATGACTTAAAATTGGTTTCAAAAAGTTCATGAAAGATTGAGTTGCCATGGAAGATTTTCCAAAACATTATGACATGATGAAAATTATCTAAGTCAAATAATGTAGTTGTTCTAGCCTATTCATGTTATCGTTGTTGAAATCTTGTGAATTCTGCTGCTAAATCCACCTCATCCATTTTAATTATTCATCACATTTAGGTTAATTTGCATTAGGGATCACTTTGCATCTAGATAATTATTTAACTTAACATCAACCAATCAAATTTATTGTGTTTTTCTTACCAAATTGTTAGTATTAATTTTGCAAAATATTTATTAACATATACAGTCTCTATGGAGACGAGAACTCTTATACTTACTTCTTACTTGATAACAATTGTGTACACTTACACAAACCCAACATTACAGTGACTGGTGAAACTGGACGTCCCTCGTCAGTTACGGAGTCGAAGTTAACTCATTTGGAGTGGAGGCAACTTGATCATAGGAGGGAAAAAGGTATGACCGTTTCGTTGAAGAGAGGTTCTCTTTTGGATGCATCTTTTGAAAAGTTAGGACATTGTGTTCGTGAAAATCAAACCCAAGTTAGTTTTGATTTGGCAGTGCACAAGTCAAAGGATAGAAGTCTTCCAGCTTCTAAGCACAGGTTCGACTCAGTTAATTCCCTGCATCGTTCAAGATAAGCCCGTGACGGGCTTTGGCAAAGATGGCATTGTGGAAATACAAGTCAAGGTGGAGATTTGTTGAGTATGCCTCATATTTCAGTCAAATTTGAGAGATAATCTTCTAGTTAAATTTTGTTCATTAGTTTTAGTCGAACTTTGATTAGTCTAGATTATTTTATTATTGTTTGACCTATGAATTTAGTCTATAAATAAACTCTTTTACAACCTTAGAAAATACACTCATTAAAAGATTAGAACTCATAACACTTATGGAGAATTTTGTGTTTACATTTTGAGGGTTCTTTGTTTATTTTCGGGTTTTGGGGTTTAGTTTTTATCTCATCTTTTATACTCTTCGTTCTTTTGCTATTATAGTAAAATTATCTTTGCCCGTGGTTTTTTATCCTTTTAGAAGAGGTTTTTCCACATTAAATTTTTTGTGTTTAATTTCTCAATTTATTCCACTATTTTTTTCTTATTCATTGCTTAATCAAGTTGATCTCCAACAGTTTGTAATTTCATATTTGTAATATGAGCTTCGTCTTATTAGTACTTTGAACAAATTATAAGCTAATCGTACAAACATGAAGGAATATCTTTCAATTATTATTAGCGTAAATATCCTTTAGAGAAGAGGCTTAAATGAAATTCTCAACCAAATCCAATCAAGGTTTGTAGTTAGAGTGGTAAACTATTTTCCTATGGAGGAAAAGACTAGAGAGGTATTCGTTAAAATAGTATTATAGTCACTTCCAATGCATGCTATGATCTGTTTTTTATTTCTGAAATCTCTTTGCGATGAGACAACGGGCCTTATTAAACACTATTGGTGGGCTGCCAAACATGACTCCAAGGGGATACATTGATTGAATAGGGACTTAATTTATAGGCAGTGACCGAAGGTGGTTTGGTTTCCTTATTCAACCGGACTTGGTAGCGAAGCAAGTTTGGAGGCTCATTCATAATACTAATTCACCGAGTTATAAGGTCTTAAAGGGAAAATATTTCCCTAATTGTGCTTTTATCGATTCTAATTATTTGGCAAGCCAAGGATGTCCTGAACTTAGACTTGAAGTGGCAGACTGGAGAAGGGAGAGGCGTACGGATTTGCAAAGATATGGGGGTTACTGATGCTTCTGAATTTCAAATCATTGGTACTCCTAGATCACTCTCAGACGATGCAAGGGTCGAAAACTTACTGAAAAGGATAGATGGTAGTGGAAAATAGAGCTCATAAATGGAGAATTTTCTGCACCTGATGTAGAAGCAATTTGTTGCATCCTTGTATATGAATCACGGCCCAAAGATACTTTGGAGTGGCATCATAGAAAAACGGGTGAGTACACTGTCAAGAGTGGGTATATGACTATATGTCTTCTAAAAGCAAAACATGGTATAGGAATTTGGATGTCTTTGTGGAACTTAGAGCTACCTCCTAAGGTTAAATTATTCTCTTGGCAGGCTTGCTATGGTATACTACCTTTCGGATGAAAATAGCAAGGAGAATTCACGTCATTGACCTTATGTGTCCAAGATGCCATTCCACTAATGAGGATGATCTGCATGCTTTAATGCAAATATGGGGCATACGAAATTAGACCGTTTAATAACAATGTTTCACCTCTAGCGTCAGCTGTTGGTAAAGCTAAAGCGTTCCTATAGGAATACTACAAACTTGCGCAATCAGCTAAGACTACCACCGCTATTCATACTGGTATAAATTGGCTGCCTCCTCCAGCAAGCCATGTAAAAGTAAATTTTGATGCCACCTTTTTTGCAACATCACCTGGAGCAAGGATTGGGGCTATCCGGTGACCTGGATGGTTTTATACTGGGAGCACTTCTCCTTCCAAAGAGGTGAATCCGAATCCGTGCATGACAAAAGCAATGGTAGCACTAAGGGCCATAGACTTTACTCACCAAATGGTACATCAATGTATATGGTTACAAGGTGATTCACTGCAGGACATTAAGTGGTCTTGTTCAGCGAAAACAGATTTATTAGTCATTGGACCACATATAAATGATGCAAGGCAAAGACTACTCGGATTCGAAGATGAGATCACACCTTTTCGAAGACAAGCAAAACAAGTAGCACACTCATTGACTAAATTAAATGTTATTGAGCAGGATGATATCGCAGTTATGTTGGATACCATTAATATATGATGAATGAAATTATGTTTATTTGAGAAAAAAAAAGTTACACCATAGCAGATGAATAAGAATAGAAATGCAGATCGTGTAATCATTTCTCAAAGTTAAATTTCGTATCCTGTCTCACAACCATGTCTTAAGTGGCATCAATCAGGGAAATTAAAGAAAAAGTGGGAGAGAAGGGTTGTATCAGAAAAAAAAAAGTAAAAACGCAGAGATTTACAGAAATAATTATGACAACTTCAAGTCTGGACCTGTCCAAAAATCCTCTCACGCAAAACATGGGAGAGAAGGGATGAATCAGGATCTCACTGATCGATATTTTGGCCTTGAGTTGACTCTTCTTGGAGAATCTGGGGGTCCCAAAATTTCTGCATACATTTCCATGAAAAACTTGTCGACAATATCAAGATAGGTAGGACAAGTGAGTCGAGAATAGTAGTGAAGAACCTCTTCAATGTCAAGAACATGTTCCACATTGCTCATATCCATCATCTCTAGCTCTTTCAGCTTTTGTGGCACTGATAAATTCCTTTCTTCTCTTCTTCTCTCGCCTGAATTACAATCCTCTCGTCTGTTCCCCACCTTGGCACTCCTCGTTTTACGCTGCTTAATGTCCTGATGATCATCTCTTCTTTGTGTTGTAGACTGCTTCACATTTCCCTTATTGTTTCCTTGTCTTTGCGCTTCTATATTATGAGTTGAAAAATTTATCTTTTTCCTGTTGTCATTTCTCTCCTTTGGGTTGCCATTGTCGTTGGGATTCACGGCAACGCCTGCAGCGGTGAATGAATAGGGATTGTACGGAGAGGCTTTGGGTAGCCTTTGGTAAGGTTCAGCATCAGCACCAGAGAAGAGAGACTTGAAACTTCGTAAGGTTTTCTGAAAGAACCTTTTGGTATTGGAAATGGAATTTCGAAGCAGCATTGGTTACGGATTACAAAGAGAGTCAAAAGGGGAAATCACTTATTTGGTGACGGTGATGAATACAAATAATAGAGGAGGAGCCATTAAAGGGTGTTTTGAAAAACTTGGATTGAAACAACGGAAATAAGAGAAAGGGTACTGTTTTTCTCACTTTGGGGGTTGCTTTTATGTTTTTCGTTGTCTTCACATAAGCTCCTTATTATTGTTGTTGTATTGGGTTTTGTTCTTTGGTCACCAAAAGAGTCCCCACTAGCACTAGTGTTCATCAAACATATGTCAAAGCTTTTAATTTATGGAAGCTTTGGTGATGGTTTCTTGCTCATTAATATTATAAATAAAGATAGTATTTCGTGGCTTTTACTTTTGATGGTGGAGTTGGTGTGGTGTGTAGCCGCTTTTAGAGGAGGAAAGGACAGCGGCCCTTCCTGCGCTGGTTGTTGAATTGGGCCGCCGGTTTCTTCACATATACCAAATCTAGATTTTATCGTAATTTTCCAATCAAATATTGGTCTCTCACTTTTAATCACTTAAATCGATGATGTTTATTACTAGGTTGAAAATTGGTTTAATTTAATCATCTAAAGGACACTTATACTATAGGTCTGGGAGCAAATAAGCATTTCAATATTTAATTCTAAAGTTAAATATTAACAATTACTAGTTTATGGTGTTCTAAAATGTAGCTTAATTTAATTATTCTCAAAATTTTCGCTATTTAAAAAGTTTAACTAGGTTGCTTACTTTTAACTAATTTTCATACTTGAGTCAAATGGGTTGACTGTAAAATTTAGGACATTGATTGGATACTTAAAATAAGGGATTTTTATCAAAATATTACAAAAACAATAAAAAATTCCAAAATATTAACTTTTTTATTATTTACCAAAATAATACAAAAAAAACAGTTAAAAATATATATATACTGAAGGAGGGCCTGCCACAGGAGGCACCTTTGGTGCCTGTGGCAGAGATGGCTCCAATTGTTCGTATTTTGGCCCTTTGTTCGTATTTTTTTTTCGAATTTTATTACTTTTAAAAAATATACTATTTTTTTATTTTTTTATTTTACATTATTTTAGTACATTATATTTGAAATGTATTAATTTAGTGTATTTTTTAAATAAATTTAAA
>CM025150.1:6315818-6326811 GCA_013467495.1 Gossypium gossypioides
GAAAGGTATTTTAAAACCTGAGTACCTGACCTCAGCTTGACTCGATGAGACCCATGAGATTATACCATGAGAATTTAATTATTCCACCCAAGTAATTATATTCATTAATTTGCTTATCAAAACAATAAAAGATTTACAACATTGTTTTGCTTGAATTAGGGTTACTGTGAAACAGAAAGGACACGAGTCTAAAGAAACATATCATAACCTAATGGGCTTAGCTTATGGGTAAAACGCTTGAAATTTTATTTAGCTAAGCATTGAGAAGTACTACGGGCTTAAAGACCATTATAGCTCAGATGACATATTTATTGATGATTAAGTTCAATTCCGAGATGGATTAGGGATAGGAAAGTTATAATTTTATGTTTGTTTGATTGAAGTATTATGTTTTAATACATTTCGTAGTACATCGTTATGACCTATTATTTTTCAAAACTAGGGAAAGTTTTTACCTTTTTAGAGGTGGTCTTGCTAGGGTTTTTCATCCTCTTAGTTTCATGTGTTTAAATGAAATTAAAAAATTACACTGTACTCAATACTCACGAGAGTTTAAGTTTTATTATAGCTTCATAATTTCTCATTTAACTTATTGTCGTTATATTTGAATTCATTCTTTCTTTCTGTCTGCAATATTTTTGTCTTTTGTCCTTTTAGAATATTTGTGTTCTAGTTATTGCTTTTGCATTTTATCATGTAACTTAATTGGATCAACTTTTTAAGAACACAATGAGTTAATTGAAATATGATTAATTTTTTCCCCTTTTTCCAAACAAAAAGCATATGCTTTAAAGGAAGATGTCGAATAATGTAATTTAGTTAAGTTATTTTTTTTAAGGATATATTTATTGATATCGTTTGTAGCAAGTTGAGTTATTCACTTATAAATAGATTGAATAAGTTAAGAATAGAATAGAAAAAAGTCAAAAGAGTATGGAGTTTGATCACTGGAGCGCTTGAAATTGGAAAGCATGAAATTAGGTAGAGGGGTTCACATAGTCAACTCTATGAATCTCACGTTCTTTTATAGACCTTTTCTCTCTACCCTATGTTGATCGAGCTAGCGCCCAAGTCTAACATCTTGTTAATTGGCTCTCCCGCATTTTCAGGTTTGTTAGATTCTTTGTACATTTTGTGCTTGTTTGACCATGATGAATGGAGAGACTGTAGAAACTCCCGAATAAGATGGAGGAGAATGCTTAAGATAGCATTGGTATTCTTGTGCAGGAGAGATCATAGGTCATCTTTGAGAGAGGCAGTCCCTCAAGGCCTCAGTGGCCAGCCCATTGCGCATATGGGCTATTTATCCTTAGTGGACCGACTTTATTGTTATTTAACTATGATGATGGCGAATAACATATAAAAATTCATTTAAAAAAATAAATATTCAACAAAACCTCAAAATAGTATCCTTTACTCACCCGATAATTGCAAGTTTGCAGCGTTATTGTCAACTATTAATTACAACGAAAATAAATCTTTTAGAAAGTATTTTGAAGACCAAACCCATAAGAATGTGTTTAGGTGACTTTAGTTAATTGACTCGATTCATTAACTAATTATTTTAATTAATATAAGTTAAAAGTCAATAAAGCAAGTAAAAATAAAAATGCACAAAATGAATTTAAGTAAATGAAACAATAAAAGACTATTCTACTTATTTGATAATTCTCATATTTAGACTTATTTTAGTATAGTTTTTATTGTATTTTAAAAGTTAATTTTAACATTTAGGCTAGTCTTTATTACATATTATAGTTTTTCAGATTAATTCTATTTCGTTATAATTTTGTTCAATTTTTATCATTTTTAGAGTTAATTTAAGTTTACTTGCTACTTTTTTCTCCACTGTAGGTGGCGAATTAAGAATGAAATATTTAGAGCATAGAGTAAAAAGTGGTTAAGAAATGTCTTTCACTCCATTGGGTCTAATTCATGTGATGGAGCACGTGATGGAGCATGTTCCGCACATCTAAAAACTTTGACAGCAAGCAGTCTGCTCCATCGCAAATTCTATGTTCGGTGGAGTAGGACTATAAAAACCATAAAAATAGAGGTGACAAATTATAAGAAAGAAAAAGGAGGAAAAGAGTAAGGAGACCAGTTGGAGGCAAAAGAAAAACTCTCACACCAAGAGAAACTTCAAGCTTGCAAAGACAAGAAGAAAAGGAGATTATTTCTTTAACTATTTTCTCTCTAGATTATTCCTTTTTACTTTTTATCAATGCAAGTTTGTTTTGAATATCTTTTTGTGTTGTTTTCTCAACTTATTATGAACTAAACTCTATTTTCTTGGAACGGTGATGGATCCTATTTTTTAGTTAATTAATTTATTTTTCTTCAATTGTTTTGATCATTGTTAATTATTTATTTAGTCTTGTACTTATTTAACCTAATTGTCTGATCACCAAGTTGTACTAATTAGATAACCTTGATTTGTATTAGAAGAGAAAGTTAGGGTTGAAATCTAGACTGAATAGATTGGGATTAGCTTTAATAGTACTGAAAAACAAGTTAATTTGAGACTAGGATATAAATATATCTAATGCTCTGATCAACCCAATAAGTTTGTTCATAATGACTTCACTAAAGTTGCCTAACATAGAAGTATAGTTAATGAGGAAAGGGGATTGACATAGCTAGATACTAGAAGAGTCTAGTTAATGTCATTGAGTCCTAGCTTAGTAATTACATATATTGAACAATTGAAAGAGAGATAATTGATTCTTAGAGTCTATTCAATAAACAAGTAGAGATGATACTTTGGTTTCCATCTTTTCTGTTGGTTATACACTCTTAACATTCTTAATTTTCTTCATATAATAATTTTGGTTTTTGTCAAAGGAAGGTACTAAACGAAGGGTTTTCAGGTTTTGAAATGGAAGACATTTCTAACTTTAGGAAAAAAGATGAACAAATGGAACGACCTCCAAGTTTGCAAGTTTTAATAATGACACTGGGGCCTTTCATCATTTTGAACCCAAATGTTACATCTTTACTCGACGGAAAGAGCTTCATTATTCTTTTCGACATCACCAAAATTGAAAAAAAAAGAGACCTTTTCACCAGCATTTACATGCCTTCAACAGATCTCACTGGCGGGTATCAGGTCTTCTAATACCTTGACCTTATCTAGCCCAAACATGCCAAGCTCAAACAACTTTTTTTTTCTCTTGAAATCTAGCAGAGATAAAGTGATTCTTGATATAAACATTGAAAGGTTTACTTAAAGATTTTTGTGGCTAAAGAAGCTGTTGGCCATGATCCAAGAGACGCCGAAGTGAAGCAGCGAGTTTGGATGGTGAAGAGCTAGCTTGGGTCGCGAGGAAGCCATCATCTTATTTTAAGTCAAATTGGACAGTAGATTTGGGCTGGTTGGAAGTTTTACTTTTGAACTCCAAGCTTAGATCTACATGTGTTAGGATATTATTATGAGATATTATCTTTTAGGAATATCTAAATATATTGTATATTATTGTATATCTTTTAGGTATATATTTAGAAATATATTATACATATTTCCTCTTTCTACTTTTCTATTTCTACGTGACTACTGCTGTATAAATATTATGTATACTCTTGAGGCCTATTAATAAGATTGAAAGGGATTACCCTATTCTTGTGATGGTATCTGAGCTTGGTGTTTAACACAAAAAAAAATTCATTGTTCTCAATGGTTGGCGGCGATTCTACATTTCAATCGCCACCAACACCAATGCAGAACATAGCAGGGGCAACACAACCGTTAGGGGAGGCGACACTTCCTAATTTTACCATTGAGCAATGATAGTCTCTTCTGGCGGTGTTCGGTAATACATAATCCACTACCAATCAGTTGAATGATAAGCCCAAGAATAATTGGATTATTGATACGAGGTGTTCAAATCATGTTACCAATGATCTTATTTGTTTGACGAATGTTAGAAAAGTTGTAGCATGTTCCGTAGGACTTTTTGATGCCAAACAGTGGTGGCTACCCAAGAAGGAATGGTTGAATTGACAAGCAAAATTCACTTAAAACATGTTCTTTACGTTCCTAAATTAAACCGCAATTTAATTTTAGTTTCACAATTGAATGATAAAATGAACTGTTTTGTCCAATTTTCTACTAACATAAGTGTTATTCAAGACCTCTACTTGAGGGAGCTGATTGGAGCGGATGAGAGACGAGATGAACTTTACTACTTCCAGCAGGTATCTACAGTTAAAGCGTTTCTATTGAAGCTTTATCCTCTTTGGAACTTTGGTGTAGAAGATTGGGTCATCCTTCAGAGAAAGTACTGAAGTTACTTCCCTATGTGCTATTTAGGACCTCCACTCGAGGGAGTTGATTGGAGCGAATGAGAGATGGGATGAACTTTACTACTTCCAGCAAGTTTCGACAGTCAAAGCAATTTTGATTGAAGCTTCATCCTCTTTGGAACTTTAGTATAGAAGATAGGGTCACCCTTTCGAGAAACTAGTGAAGTTACTTCCCTATGTTAGTAACTCTAGATATCATTTGAATAAAGCATGCGAAATTTTTCATCGTGCTAAGCAAACTAGAAATATCTTTTCAATTAGTGAATAGAAAGCCACTCGTATTTTTTAGTTAGTTCATTGTGATTTATAGGGTTTTTATGACACTCTTTCATCTTGTGGATTTCATTATTTTTTGACAATGGTTGATGATTTCTCCTGTGCTGTTTGGGTATATCTACTAGTTAATAAGAAGGAGGTTTTCAATATTTTCATGTCATTTATTGCTATGATTGATCGTCAATTTTCTCAATAGATATAGTTTGTTAGAAGTGATAATGGGATGTAATTTAATTATCTCCAAGATTATTTTATTACAAAGGACATTCTTTCTCAAACATATTGTATTGGTACTCCTCAACAAAATGGGAGAGTAGAGAGGAAACATCAGCATATTTTAAATATGCCTTGTGCTTTATGTTTCTAAGAAAATCTGCCTATTTGGGGGGAGTGTGTTTTGGCTGTTTCTTATCTTATCAATTAAACTCTTTCACCTCTTTTTCATGGTAAGACACCTTATGAAATGTTGTTTGGTAGAACTCATTTGTTTGATGATCTTCGTGTGTTTGGTTGTTTATGTTTTGCTCATAATCAACATTCTAAGGATGATAAGTTTGCTAGTCGGAGTCGGAATTGTGTTTTTGTTGAGTATCATTTTGACAAAAAGGGTTGGTATTTATATATATGGATTCAAAGAAGTTTTTTCTGTCTCGTGATGTAAAGTTTTTTTAGGATATTTTTTCGTATTTGGATGGAAGTGCTGTAACAATTGAGCCCCACCATGTTGCTTTGCCATATGAGAGTGTAGACGTAATTTTTTATACATATTTTGGTGAGTTAAATGTGTCACAGCCTACGATAGTTCCTCCACTTATCACTCCACAGCCTGTGAGTTTGTCACCTGCGGATTCTTCGACACCTATGGTGTCTTCTTCCTCCGATGACACAATGGTACAAAGGGCTTTGGGTAATGATGTGTCTGAGTTGGGATGATGGCATAAGGAGAAATTTCCCTCAGTGAAGCTTCAGGATTTTGTCACTCATACCACCATAAAGAAAATTCCATCTCCCACCTCACTTACATCAGAGCTTTCCTCAAGTACTCCATTTCCTATAGCGCATTATGTTGATTGTGACAAATTTACGATGAAACATTGAAATTTTCTTGCAGCTATTACTGCAAGGGTCGAGCCATAGTCTTTTAAAGAGGCTGTGAAGGATGTAGGATAGCGTGATGTTATGCAAAAAGAGATTCGTGGTCTAGAGGATAATGACACTTGGTCTATGGAGACACTTCCTCTTGGAAAGAAAGCTCTAGGTAGTAAGTAGGTGTATAAGATTAAATAAAACTCCGATGGAAATATTGAGAGACTTAAAGCTCGTCTTGTTATTTTTGGTAATCACTAGGTAGAAGATATTGACTATAATGAAAACTTTGCTCTTGTGGCGAAAATGGTGATTGTTCGTGCTTTCTTAGATATTGTTGCTTTGAAAAATTGGGAGTTACATAAAATGGATGTACATAATGTCTTTCTACATTGAGATCTTGATGAAGAGGTTTACATGAAGTTTCCTCCAGGTTTTTCCCTTGATAAGCCTGGAATGGCTTGTCGTACGCAAGTCTTTATATGGGTTAAAATAGGCTTCTCGGTGTTGGTTTGCTAAGCTGGTTATTGCACTGAAAGGGTATGGATTTCTTTAATCATATTTTGATTATTCTCTCTTTACATACTCCAAAGGATTTGTACATATTAATGTGCTAGTTTATGTTGATGATTTGTTTATTTCTGAGAATGATTTTGCTGCTTTGAAAACTTTTAAGGGGTATCTCAATTCTTATTTCCATATGAAGGATCTTGGTGTTTTGAAATATTTTTGGGGGATAAAGGTAACTCATAGTTCTTTGGGTATTTTTTTTCAAAGGAAATACACATTTGATATTATTTCAGATACGAGTCTTTTAGGAGTAAAGCCCACAGGATAACCAATAGAGCAACATCATAGTTTGATGCATGCTACAGGGGCATTTTGAATGATCCTGAGTCGTACAGACGGTTAATGGGTTGTTTGATTTATTTGGAAATGACCAAACCTGATTTAGCATACTTGGTTCATATCTTATCTCATTTTATGCATGAGCCGAGGCAGGAGCATTGGGACGTGACTCTGTGTGTTATCAGGTACTTGAAAGGCTCTCCTGACCAAAGTATTCTATTGAGATCTGATAGTGATTTGTCCTTAAAGAGGTGGTGTGATTTGAATTGGGTTGCTTGTCCCGTTAACTCGACATTCGCTTACTGGTTGGCTTGTCTTTTTGGGACAATCTCTTATTTTCTGGAAAACTAATAAACAACATATTATGTCGCAGTCTTCCACTAAGGCTGAGTATAGGTCTATGGCTTCCGTCACTTGTGAGCTCAAGTGGCTGAAGCCCTTGCTATTGAGCTTAGGTGTTCATCATACTAAAACTATTCCTTTATTTTGTGATAGTCAATCTATATTGCATATTGCACAGAATTCTGTATTTCATGAGCATACTAAACATATTGAAGTGGATTGTCACTTTGTTAGTGATGCAATTTAGGATAAGTTGTTACACCTTCTTATGTTCCGACCTCCGTTCAGTTGGCTGACATTTTTACAAAGGCACTTGGTAAACCGCAATTTGAATACCTTTTCAACAAGTTGGGCATTTATGATTTGCATTGTAACACCCCTAACCCGTATTTGTTGCCAGATTAGGGTTACAGAGCATTACCATAAAATCGAAAACATTTAAACTTAATATCATTCAATAACATAATCAAATCATATACATACATACCGTCCTTAAATTGAGCCTTCGAGGCCCAAAAAACACCATAGAAGTAATTCAGGACCAATATGAAATCATTTGAAAAGTCTAGGAAAAAGTCATAAAAATTTGAAAATAGGGGTCACACGACCATATGGCCAAATTGTGTCCCTGCCTGTGTCCTCACCCGTGTAACTCTCTGAGTAGGGTCACACGGCCGTGTCACACGCTCGTGTGTCAGGCAGTGTAACTCACTGACTTGCACCCTAAAGAAATCATCAGATAACACATGGCCGTGTTGCCAAGCCATGTAGACCCAAATCTACCTAAAATGAAACCATTTCCAGTCCATATCATACATGACCTTCCAACCTATTTAAGCATACTTCAAGGGAACCTAAACATTACCAACACATACACTACAATGCCATTTCAAAGTCCTAAGTTAACTAACCAATGTGTCATTCAAATACACCACATATGCATCCAAACATCATCGATCTAACATGTCAATATTGCCTTATTTCAAGTATGAATACCTAACTTCATTATGTAACTAGATCACATCACAAAAGACCGTTTCCAAACCATCATTATCATACCATATGACCATGCACATCAATTACCTAACATATTCATAAGCTACATTTCATACTTATCAACTTAATACATATAGGTACTAAAACATACCACATTTAACCATCATCAACCATTCAAAACATACTATAAGGTCATGATTTTCAATCACTATAAGTGGTCAAGATGACCTTATTTATCAAGCCATAGAAGTCCAACCATTTAGTACATCCATGAGTCATCAATACAAAAGGCCTATACATGATAATATTTCCATTTCCATACATGATAACCTAGCTCATAAATGAACTTAACCATATTTCAAGTCATTAACAAGATGCCAAGATAACCCTAAAAACAAGTACATCAAAGTCAACAAAATCACATAACTTGGTAGAGCATCAAAATGTACCAAACCAACCTTGTTTTCCAAAGCTTATACATGCCAAAACACTATTAACATATACACCATAATATCATCACAAAACACCCTATACATGCCATTATAAACCTTAACCAAATTACTCAAAAACCACCAAATTGTCCACTAGATAGTGTGATAGATCTCCGACGAACTTCCAACCGATTGAGCTTCCAATAATCTATAGAGTAAAGGAAAATAACTACGTAAGCAATGAATGCTTAGTAAGCTCTTATAAACTTTAAACATAATATACCATTTCAATAATGAAATTTATAAAATAAGTATAAATCTTTACCAATGTCATAAGATTAATAAAGCCTATATAACACCATCAAACTCACAAGTTAGCATACTTGTTCATGATACATATGAAATCAACCATATATATATAAACATAACATTTAATTCATCATCGTTATCATATGATCATGATTCATTCCATTAGCTTACTTACCATTTCCAAATGCTTAGCATAAGCCTAAACAACATCATCAAATCACAAGTTAGTGCACCTGTCCATAATATAAATGAGTTCATCCATAACATAAGTAGATTTCCCATACAAAAGTACATCATTTAATTCATCAATCTTTTTATAACATCGTGTTACATCTCAATTTTGAACTTATCATTTCATTCCCTTTCCTTACCCGTTGAACCATATAAAATTACATCAGATACTCCGGAAAGCTCATACATAGTGTGCCTTTACATATAACCGTAACCTTTCTTTTATATTATTGCACACATAAGCTGTGAAATGGGCTTACTCACACGAGCCGTGGGTCGAAATGTAAGCTACACGATGTTGTTCACACGAGCTGTGGAGAATACACAACAAATGCAGGACCTTAGCCATCGTTAAGACATTCGAGACCAGCACCCGAAACATGAAATCCCTAATGACATGTCATTTATATCCTAAGAATTTCTAAGGTTCAACCTAGTTTCAATAACTGTCATAGCATCACTTTGTTTATACACCGCTCAATCAACATTATAAATAACATATTAACATACAATTAAATAACATTAATACGATAATCGTTCATACGAACTTACCTGACTAAATCGTAAAATTGACTAAGTATAGGGGCTATTTGGTAATTTTCTTTTCTCCTCGATTTTTCTACTCGTTCTTGATCTAAAATAATAATTCCATTCAATTCACTAATTCTAATAGAAAATTCAATTCATTTTATGCAATTAAGTCTTTTTCGATATTTTTACAAAATTTCCCCAATATTTTACTTTTATACAATTTAGTCCCTAAACTCGAAACTTGCAGTTTCATCATTTCTAAATAAAATTCATGCAAACTGATTTTGACCCAATCTTATAACAGCCCATATTTACTGTTATTTAACCTCAAGTCCTTGTACTTTTACTAATTTCACATTTTAGTCCTTAAACATTAAAATTACCAAAAATTACTTAACACAATACTTATATTTAACAACCAAGCTTTATAATCTATCATAAAATTTTAAGAATACCACAATTTAATTCATAATAAAATTCTAAACATTTAACAATTTAAAAAATTAATCCCCAGATTAGCTAAACCTAGTTGCAATGATTTCAAAAACATAAAAAAATTATTAAAAATAGACCTCAAAATCTCCCACATGCATTGAAAATAGATTCGTCGAATCTCCCTTTCTCCATAAATGGAGTTCTTCCTGTCGAAGAAGAAGAACATATGAAAATTATGTTTTTTTCCTTATGTAATACTTAGTATTTACCTTTTTAACATTAAAATATGCCATTTAAACTAATAAAATTAGTCACCAACCGCCCACTAAGTTATAGTATGGTTCATTTGCCATTTTATACCATTTAATTACCTTTCTTTAGCTATTGACACCTTTAATTAATAGAATTCATCTTTTGCATCTTTCACAATTTAGTCCTTTTCAATTAATTAACTATCTAAACATTAAAATTTCTTAACGAAACTTTAATAAAACCTTAATAACACTCCGCTAATATTTAATAAAATATTTCCAGTTTGGTTTATAGAAACGAGGTCCCAATACCTCATTTTCTAAAATCACTTGACTTTAGGGTCATACCACTTAAACCTAATTATTCTTTCAAATAACATTAATTGTCAATTCAAAATTTATTTTAATATCATATTTGACTCGTAAATATCAAATAATAACATTTACGAGCTTACTCGCCGGATTTGTGGCTCCAAAACTACTATTTCTAACACCACTAAAAAATGGGCTATTACATGCATGCTCCAACTTGAAAGGGGTTAGGATATTATTATGGGATATTATCTCTTAAGAATATATAAATATATTGTATATTATTGTATATCTTTTAGGCATATATTTAGGAATATATTATATATCTTTCCTATTTCTGCGTGACTACTGTTGTATAAATATTATGTATATTCTTGATGTCTATCAATAAGATTGAAAGGGATTGCCATATTCTTGTCAACATGTTTCTTGTCAATTTCAAAGAAAATCATGAGGTAATCAGAAAAGAATAGAAAGAGAGGAGTTGAATAGAGCCATTTCGATCCGGAGATAGTGGTTTGCGACGGCGCTCTGTTCTGAGGAAGGGGAGGGTTTGAGAAACAGAAGTTTTCATGTCGAAGAAGAGTTTGATTTATCGTAATTTTTGTTTTACATTTTTATAACTATTATAAATTAAAAAAA
>CM025150.1:6368473-6379284 GCA_013467495.1 Gossypium gossypioides
ATAATTATAATAATTAATTTCGGTTAAAATATAAAACACATGGAAATTGATATTCTTTGGAAAAAAATATAATTTATTTTATGACTTTCCATTTGTTTCTCTAATAATAAGAGAATAATCCTATTTTTTTTATATGTGATATCAAAGAAAATAAAAAGAAAAAATCCCTTAGTGTGTTAGGGTTACCAAGAAAACACAGATCAAAAGGTCTAGCAGCCGTTCTTGAAAATATTCTCTGAAAAGTTCAAGATAAATTTTTTCTTCGTTCTTTGACTGGGTTGATTAAGTAGAGGCCGAGACGTTATTATTGTGGCTTAGGATCAACATTGTCGAAAGGGATCCTATCAACAACATTATTCATCGCTCTTTCAATTTCGAAAATGTATGTTTTTACCCTTATTTCAACCCGATTCGTTCCTCGTACATGGATCCATGGTTGATGATCGCCAGAATAATTCTTTCGATGCGCCATGAGGCGTAACGACAATCCAAAAGGTACAACGTTCCAGATCCAAATTTGACTAACACATTCCTTAAAACATTCTGCATACCAAATTATATTAATGTCAATATCATTTATAACACAGATAGCTAATTGGCTTTACCAAATTAGATGAATTTAATACAATTATATTTAAGGTATAATTTTTTTACAAAAGTAGTTTTAATTTGTGGACAGTTTTATTTAGTCTAGGAATATATTTCGTCACCATACATAAATACAACTCAACTCTAACCCTGAGACTCTGCCTTTAGGTCACCCCGCTAAACGTATATTACAACTCAGAAACATGTCCTTCTAAGTACGACAGATTTTGGCCTAGTCCCTATCCAAAACCTCGAATTTCCCCTTTTTACCTAGAATACATAATAACACATATGTAATTTCAAATGAACTTAGTGAGTTGTCCATACCTTGCATCAACATAATGCTAATAAACCGGTACTTCATGGTTCTAAATTCATGTTTGGCTTTGTCTGTACCAGGACAGTTCATCAATCTTACTAGCGTAGTCTTGGCATCATAAAAATTGGCTGAACTTATACTTGATACATTATATTGATGACACCATTACTTATTTAATTGTGTATCTTGAAGAACAATTGGCTTGCTTGATTGCCTTGGATGTAACACCCCTTACCTGGTCCAGTTGCCAAACTTGAGTAATAGAATGTTATGAACAAATATCAAACAATTGCATGCAATTTATTTACCAAAATCTCAAATAAATATCAATTTATCACATTTGAGAAAGTATATCATGCTATTCAATCTATTTCATGTTTATATCGAGCATACAGAAGCTTAAGAACAATTCGGTATTAAACAAGGATCAATTTGAACCAAAAACAAAAAAAGTTAAGAAAAATCTAAAAACATGGGACACACAACCGTGTGGAAGGGTTGAGGCCGTGTGGACGGGTCACAGGGTCGTGTGAGAAAACCATGTGAAAATAGAGTGACATGGCCATGTCACTAGACCGTGTAACTCCTTGAAACTGTGTGAACAAACCTACACCAAAATTAAATAGGCCACACAATCGTGTGGGGTGACCGTGTGGTAAATCGTGTCCTCAGTCGTGTGCACCTAAAATAACTTCAAATTCAAGCCATTTCACCTACCATTGCTTGGATACCAAGCCATACCAATTACATCTATAAATACCCATTTCTAGACACTCCAAATCATGTCAAAACATGTCATATACCATTCAACCTAAGTCCCTAACCAATATGCCCACAAAGGCACCACACTTTCACTATCACTTACTCAAGCACCACTAACCTTCAAATCAACTTCATGTTTCAAACATGACATATATTAAATCATATCATGCATCTTTCCACATCTAAGCATCAACCAAAAACATATTGCATAACAAGACATCAACCACATACCATTACCTTCTCATATATACATACAAATATAAAGTTATAAACATAATAAGCAAGACCATAAAGATACAAAATGAACATTATAACCAAAAGACTTCCTAGGTACATGGCAAGACCAAAATGATCATATCACCAACGTTTACGTTCAGAGTTGTTGCTGGATGCTTAGTTAATGATCAAATTGTAATGTAACTAACCTATGCACAGAAAACAAAATCATACACTGGGTATAACTCAGTGGTATTTCTATAATCGAATATTAAAACATATTATAAAGGTTATGATGCATTTTAACATGTCAATCTACAAGTCCTATTACATCACCTAATTATTCAATCTATTTACATATCTTAAATCGAGCTATCATAGTTGCAACATATACATTTTTCCCTATCACAATCGAATTGATTAAATCGTACAATATCAAATCCTTAATTCTGAGCTTATAAACTGATATCCACTATCCATTCTTGTTTCAATTTCATTATACTCAATTTCTTAGTTCAATAATATAATTTCATCAACCAATCATTAAATCACATATGTGATGGCATAATTCATCATTAATTGAACTCAATTGCACAATTATAACAATATACTATATTTTTAAATCTATTCAATTTAGTCCTGATCACAAACAACTAATTCAAATCGGTTCAATTCCGCTTGACCTATCATTTCCAGCTTACCTTATGTTATTACCATGTAGTGCAGTTCATGAATGCAACAATTGTAAAGGCTTGGGTTCTTGAAATACAAATTGTACACTCTAAGCTATTCATTGACGACCTTGTCTTTTCCTTTCTTTCTCGAGGATTCTGGGTCAACATTAGCAATGAAAGCTTGAAACTTTTAAAACCCTTAGTGTTGTGCGTCTTTCTCCATTTTATGTTTGCTTCGAATGGTTTGAATGGAAAGAGAATAATGCTTCTCTTTCAATCTGTTATACCATTTATTTTATTTATTTTATTTTATAACTTTATGTTTTGTTTTGTTTATTAATCTTGTTACATTTTCTTTTATAACATCATTTATTACCCACTTTCATTAAGCTAATGGTTTAATTTCCTTATGAGTCCCTTAGTTATGTTTTACTTTATGATTTAATTATAATACAACTTTTGACCCCTAAGCGATTTAGTCCCTGTTCTTAAATTAAGCACTAATTCAACGAAATTACCTAACCAAAGTTCAATTCAATTCTAATATAACTCCATAAATATTTGATAAAAATATTTACAAGTCTGTTTAATGAAAATGAGGTCCCGATACCTCAATTTCCAAGAACCACTGAATTTAGAACCAATACACTTGTACCTTGTCTAACTTTCCAAATAACAAAAATTGTTAGACCAAGCTTCAGTTTAATACTGTAATACCCTTGTAAATATTAATAAATAATATTTACTGACTTTATCATCAGAAAATGGAATTTCAAAACCACTGTTTCTAACACCAATGACTTTCGGGCCGTTACATTTGATCTATCACAGACAACCCGAAAAGAGGATATTACACATTCAGACTATTCGTGGTCTTGCCCATATATGACTTCCACTTGTGGGATTCCATAAACATATTGATAAGTGCTAACCGTAACATGTTTTAACCTCATTTTTAATGTGTTTTTGGGTGATTATTCGATGTTAATTGTTAATTTTATAGTCATAATCATTTAAATTCATGGTTTTATACTTAATAGAGCACTTGGGAGCAAAAGGAGCAAAAAATGAAAACTTGGAGCAAACTACAGGAACCATATGGGCTGGACCATTCCACATGGTCTGCCACACTGCCATGTGGTAGGCTGTGTCGATTTCGTGAATTTGTACCCTAAACTGTGGGAAATCATTTTTTTTAGGTTTTTCAGGCATTATAAGACATATATATGACAAAAAAAAAGAAGACAGGAGTGAGCCGCCATAAAATACTCAAGAAAACAATTCAAAAAACAACATTAAAGTTAGTTCTGAAGCATATTTCCTTCAAGATTGAAGATTCGCATTTGATTTCTTAAGTGATTATCATGAGTTTCTTTGTTTCTTTTAGTTATATTGTCGCTTGGATGTTTTTATTTGCAAGCATGAACTAATTTTCTATATACCTAGGGAGATAGACCTTAAGATGGATTCTGTCGTTTGGTTTCCATTTTATGCAATAAATACTTAAATTTTGTTCTCAGTTATGTGTGCTTAATTCTTGGTTTGATATTTCTAGATTATTGATCCATGTTTGATATGCTTAAATTAGAGGAGGAATAGACCCTATTTAAGAGTAGATCTTGCATGATTGAGTGGAGTTGTATGCAATCCTAGAAATAGGACGACATAAATATACCATATTAGAGTCAAATCTAATTGGGGAATTCATAAATCGAGTTAATACGATAATAGGGGTTTTAATTAGAAAGAAGCTTAAATTAATCAAGCTTGAGTTAGTTGCTCTTACTCTCAAAATAGATATTAGCATAATTTAGGGATTTCTACAGATCAAGATACTAAGTAAAGAAATTGCGAAATTTAGATTAATAGTGACAGATGAAGTCTACTTGAATTCTTTCCTAGGTATTGTTTCGCTTTTTGGTTGTTAATCGGTTATTTTCGTGTTTTGTTTTTTGTCATGTTCGTTAATTAATTAATTTAGTTATTTTTAGTTTTTAATTAATCATTCGAATTTATCAGTTAAATAATAGAAAGACAGTAATTGCTAGTACTTTTAGTCTTCATGGGAACGATATATTTCCTAACTGTAACTATACTATTTATTGATAGGTGCACTTTCCTTAGTCAAATTTTTAGTTAGTTTTGTGATGCATCAAGTTTTTGGCGTCGTTATCGAGGACTAAAATATTAAGAAAATTTTATGTCTATTAATTTAGCCTTTTTTAATTTTAATTTAATTTTTACACTTTAATTTTTCTTTTGCTTGATGCTTACAGGTTCTTTTAGTTTATGACTAGAGGGAACCCATGAGAACCAATAGTTTTTTTACAGTGAGATCTAAAGAACTGCTTGTAGAAATCGTAGAGAGGTTAGAGAAGTAAGGCAAGGTCAACAGGTTTTAATAGATGATCAAGAGGAAAAGGATATTACTATGGAGATGGATAATAATCAACATAATCAGCAACCTTTTGCACGTCATGCTTCTCGTACTATGTATGACTATGCTAGGCCCACTCTGATTAGGGTTGAATCCAGTATCGTCAAACCGACTGTTGCTGCAAACAATTTTGAGATTAAGCCGAACACAATTCAAATGGTGCAATAGTATGTTAAGTTTGATGGGTTGCAAGATGAAGATCCGAATGCTCATTTAGCTAACTTTCTAGAGATATACGACACATTTAAGATTAATGGCGTTGCTAATGATGTCATACATTTATGGTTGTTCTCATTCTCTTTGAGAAGCAAAGCGAAACAATGGTTAAGTTCACCTCTACGGGGTTCTATCACAACTTGCGCTCAGATGATTGAGAAGTTTCTGTTGAAGTATTTTCCACCGACCAAAAAAACTAAGTTAATGAAAGACATGTCTTCTTTTGCTCAACTCGAGCTCAAGACATTGTATGATGCAGATTGCTATTAGTAGCTTATCCTAACAGACTCAAATTCGTAGTATGCTCATTGTAGGTTCATGTTCTAGACCCAAGTATGCAGACTCATACTTGCAAAACATGTCGGCATATTTAGAATTGAAGACCCCTACAGGGAGATGGGTTCATAGACGATCAACATAATTCATTACGGATTATGCTGAAGCATAATGCATATACATTATACAGTCCACATAGAGTCTTAGACAAATACATGTTTGAATAAGTATATCACCCATTACGAATTAATAAAGAAAATAAACTCATATCAATCATGTAGATGAATTCAGCGGACTGTGATATCTTACATACGACTCGCATAAACAGATAGCTCATAACTTTGGCTTCGCTCATGGAAATAGATTACACGCAAATGGACTCATTCTTGGCGACTTATAAAAGTGGATTTGATATTTGAGGAAACATGGATACAAACATATACATGGATTCACGAAAGTTGCAAATTTATATACGCATATTATCTTACGGACCTCCCTAGATTATGCTATATAGGTGAGTCTAACGGACCTCCCCGGATCATGCCATGCCCATGGACTTGTATTTCGCATATATGGCTTAAAGACTTAAACTCCGTAGAGTCTCATACTACCCTTAAAGGGCTTTGATAACTTTGTGCACATATTTTCTATACAATCTGCCCGAACCTCTTCAAAGCCAAATACCATTAATACTTATTTTATATACAGTCCATCCGAACCACCATAAATACTCGTTAATTTGAGCACATACATGTTCCCTCCAAGGCTGGAGTCATTCACCACTCCCGATTTGTATTCACATGCCCTACTGGAGGCAAAATGTATAATATTTCATATTCTCCATTACTTCTCCCATCACAACCAAACTTCGACAGACCTTCATTACTCCACATATCATTCAAATACAAGTATTTCATGCACACACAGACAGCCAATACTATTGTTCATACACAATGCATATTATGTTAAACATTCGATCTACATAACATGGATAAACTTACAACCAATCATGGATTTGTATATCAACACACAACACGCAACACGCATCATGATACATCAACATTCAGTTGCAGAATAACTCATCATTTGTAGAGCACTAAGTTAATAGACTCAGTACACAATACTGAAAATAAGTGAACACCCATTTAAGACTTTAGTTCTCGAACTCAACCAAAAGTTGACACCAAATCCATCTATTTAGCTTTTCCCTTACTACTTGAGCCTCCTTAGTAAACAAAACATAACAATCATTTCAGACGTCCAACGAAAATAATTCATCATCAAAAGAACCATAATTTATTTGCATGCAGAGGCCATTTAAATGATTATCCACAACCTTACCCAATACAAAAAAAACCAATGGATTAACTGAAATTATTATATTTTTCCATTTTCTTAAATCCGCTAATACAGAAAGGTTAGAAACCTTACCAGCTTACGAAATTTCTAGTTTCTTAGGCTCAAACTTCAGTCTCTTCTCCTCATGCATAGTGCTCCTTAATCCTTCACTCTTCCAGAACAGACCAGAGAAGAAAAAGATGAAGAAAGAATAGAAAAAAATGAACGAATGACACCAGGGAATAATGTCTCTCCCTTATATAATCCTCCCGTACTTCTTTCACTGAAACCAATTTATTAGCCATTTGTACATATCACTAATCATCATGTATCCTACTAAGAAGATCTTTAGTTTAATAGTAACATAACTAAAGGTTGAAATCCAACTTTTCCCCAACCAATCCGCAAATTCCTCTTATTTACATTAGAGCCTATTCAATTTGTAAGTTTTTCAAATTAATACCCAAAGTTACCATTGCAATATAAGCTTAATGTTTCCAGGTGTGACAGTGAATCCATTGTAGTGGGAGAGTTTCTAAGAAACCAAGCTTCTTCATATATGATGATCCACTAACTTACGAGAAGGCTATGCAGGACGTTGATTCCAAGGTCTAGAAACATACCATGGATGTCAAGATGGATTCTATGAAATCCAATACATTGTGGGAAATTGTACACTTATCGGTAGGTATTAAACCCATAGGGTTTAAATGGATCTACAAGAAGAAGAGAAATGCGGAAGGGGAAGTGGAAACACATAAAGCTAGACTTGTAGGGAAAGGCTACACACAGAAAAAAAGAATTGATTATGATGAGACATTCTCTTCAGTAACAATGCTCAAGTCTATTAGAATACTCTTATCCATTTTCGTTGCTCTCGATTACGAGACCTGACAAATGGATGTCAAGACAACATTCCTGAATAACTATCTTGATGAGACAATTTACATCACTTAACCCATTAGCTATGTTGTCAAATGAAAGGAGCAGAAAGTTTGCAAACTACTAAGATCCATTTATGGACTTAAGTAGGCGTCCTACTCATGGAATAAAATATTTGATCAAATGATCAAGACTTTTGGGTTTGAGAAAAACGGAGATGAACCTTGTGTTTATAAGCATATAAAGGACAAAAAGGTAGTCTTCTTCGTATTGTATGTCGACGATATTCTACTTATCAAAAATGATGTAAGGAATTACCATCGATGAAATTATGATTAAATCAACAGTTTAGCATAAAGGACTTAGGTGAAACTAGTTATATTCTTAGAATTCAAATCCTTAAGGATTAAAAGAATTAAACAATAGCTCTATCACAAGCTTCATACATCGATAAAATACTAGAATAGTTTACAATAATCGATGCAAAGCCAGGTGCATAGCTGACTGCACCAATTCTCATCTTTCTTTGGATGATTGCCCTAAGAAACTTGAAGAAAGAGAGTGTAACTGAAGTGCGAAGCATTTTAGGGCTCGTAGGGTACTATCTTAGGTTTATTGAAGAGTTTGCTAGTATGACAACACCCTTAACGAAGTTACTAAAAAAGAAAGATGAGTTTTCTTGGATAGATGAAAGATATAAAAACTTTGATAAGCTTAAGGAGATCCTCACCAAAGCACCTCTGTTGACAATACCATAATCAGGAAAAGAGTTTTTGGTTTACACCGATGCCTCTCAAATAGGGCTTGGATGCGTACTGATGCAGAAAGAGAAAGTGGTACCTTATACTTCCAAATAATTGAAGGTTCACGAGTGTAATTACCCAACCCATGAATTGGAGCTGGCAGCAATGGTATTCACACTGAAAATTTGGCGACACTACATGTATAGTGAGATGTGTACCATCTACACTGATCACAAAAGTCTCAAGTATTTACTTCCATAGAAAGAATTAAATCTATGGAAAAGAAGGTGGATTGAGCTGCTGAAGGACTACGACTATGTGATAGAGTATCACCTTAGAAAGGCAAATGCGGTAGCCGACGCTCTGAGCAAGAAGTCCTTGAGTGAGCTACGAGCTATGTTCACACAACTAAGTATGACGAGTAATGAGGGACTGCTCGCAGAATCAAAAATAAGAACAACATTGTCACATTAGATTAAGGCGAAGTAAATTGCTGATGAGGAGTTGGCGAAGAAGGTTCGCCAAGTGAAACAAGTTAGCCAAGTTGAATTTGCACTTAATGTTGGAGTACTTTCTTTCCATGAAAAGCTTTGCGTGCCCAGAGATGAAGAGCTTCAATAGATGATACTTAAAGAGGCATACAATAATCCTTATGTGATGCACCCAAGAAGTAATAATATGTATCATGACTTCCACGAACTATATTGGTGGCATTGTAAAGCCCCAAAACTCGACCTAGAAGTTTAGACCGAATCTTAGAGGTTACATTGATCACCGAAATGATCATATGTAAATTTTAAGTTTAACCAGCTAGAAAACATACGGCATTTAAGTTAATTAAAACTCTCCATTATAAAATCTCAATATTACAAAAATTTTAGTCCAAAAGTCACTTACGTGCGTAAAACCCCAAAATTCATACCACAATATTTAAAATAAAACTTACAGTTCAAACCATTTATTTATCAATGCGGAATTTATGAAAATACTTTTAAAGTTGATTCTAAACATGGCTGTCCGAGATCTCTGACGTATCGAGTCCAGCAACAGCATACGAAAATACTTGAAAAGGGGAAACTGAGGAGGGTGAGCTACACGAGCTCAGTGTGAGTCTAAAACCAAACTAACAACAGCATCATAGAATAGGATGCCGGATAGCAGTTCAATAGCGAAACATACTTACAAAGATATACAGAACCAAAAGGTAAATATGGAACCAACGTCCCCCACCGTATGTAACAATTCAAGCACACCATACAAGCCATGAAAAATCAACTGAAAAACCCATCAACGGGTTGACACCAAAACACTTATCATCACAGACATAACATTCTGTTATCAGGCCAGCATTCAAATCGCACACTTTGAAGCACTATATGGAAGAAGGTTTCGAACACCTCTATGTTGGGTTGAGTTATACGAGAAGAAAATCGTTGGACCTGAACTGGTTCATGAGACAGAGGACAAGGTGAAACTGATTTGTGAAAATCTTAAGCCTGCTTCAGACAAAAATAGTCTTACGTCGATTTGAAACAGCAAGACATTGAGTTCCAACTGGGCGAGTATGTGTTTCTGAAAGTCTCACCATGAAAGAATATCTTAAGATTTGGGCGTAAAGGCAAGCTAGGCCCCAGGTTTATTGGTCCTTATGAAGTAGTTGAAAATTTTGGTCCTGTAGCCTATCGATTCAAGTTACCTTGAGAACTCGAGAAGATACATAATGTTTTCCAAGTGTCTAAGCTAAGGAGGTATCGCATAGACCCATCTCATATAGTAGTAGCAGATGAAGTTGAAGTGCGACCTGATTTAACTTACGAGGAAGAGCCATTGAAGATGGTGGCTCGTAAGGTCAAAGTCTTGTGAAAGAAACGGATCCCTTTGGTCAATTTTTTGTGGCGAAATCATAAGACCAGTGAAGCTACTTGGGAAACAGAGGAAGCAATAAGGAAATAATATCTGTAACACCCCTCACCCTTCTGGTCACCGGAATTGAGAAATAGAATGTTACGAATCAACACTATTCAATACAAACAATTTAATATTTAATATTTAATTTTAAACTACTATTAACACACAGATAATAAGTTTATACGTAATTCACCAATTTACATATCTTTCAAACATAGTAATTTGAAAATAATAAGAATCTATTTGTAATAAATTAGGTATGAAAAGGGTTTAAAGAGTAAAATTTCAAAGTTTAAAAGTTGGTATCAATATGTCATGGTTAAACAGAATCATAAATTGGTATCGATATTGTATCGATACCCAAAAGGCATTACATTCTTCATAAGAATCTGACCAAACCTCAAACAACACTGTTAATGAACAAGAAGAACATTATGAAAATATTCCCCAAA
>CM025150.1:6562754-6574378 GCA_013467495.1 Gossypium gossypioides
TGTCATTAGGTTGGGGTACCAAAAAACCATACAAATAGAAAGTACATGTATTAAAATGAACAACTAAAAATATAAGTATTACATTGACAATTTCATTAAAGTAGACAGGTAAATTTTGACATTATCCCAATAAATTGTTAGTCGAGTTTATATTTCATTGATTTTATGAAATCGAATTCATCAATCATTTTAATATAGTATAGATATGGCCCAAGTAGAATAGATCTTAAATCTATTTATGGATTTATTCACTTGCGACGTTCATAGTGTGGCATACATAAATCCTGAGTGGATGGCAGACTAAGTATGTGTGACTCGTACACTTTGATATAAGTAAAAACCTGAGTTAAAAAAGATAATGAACCAAAAACTGGTGCGTTGGGGTACAACTTCTGTAGTATGTAGCATCATTCACAACAGTAGAATTCATAGCCCAAAATATAGGTAAATGATATCCTCTCGTTGGCATTACATGGTTGATGAAAAGTAAACGTGGTCATGGGTCGTCCATCTTTGTGATGGATGACTTGATCACTATTTGATAGTGATTGACTTTTCATGAAAGATGTAAATGTTACTGTGAGATAAAATATGATCATGTTGTGAGAACGGATATCATCCCAAAGAGATCAATGACATCCTATGAGGGTAACACATTTATGACAAGGTCATTGGACGAGCACTGAGTAGTTTCTTTCGTAATGGTATGTCATTGGGGAGAGCTTAGTCATGATACTATAGTGGAATGACTTCATGACTAAATGAGTTTAAATTTAATAGGAAAAAATTTGAAACTTAATTATAAATCATTTGAGCCTCAACTAAATATGTCCAATTGGTCCCTCTACTAGCTTGTGGAAACCATAATGAATTGCGTGTTTGAATAAAAATGAACGAAATGAATAGAAAAATAGAAATGAGAAACATTTAGGAATGATTATGGTTTTCTCTAAAATGGAGAAATGGAATAATCTGAAAATGAATGTAGGTTTACAAAAATGGAAATAGAAATGAAAATGAAAATTTACAATCTTATATAAGATTACTTAAAAAATGATGGAAGAATGAGTTTATATTTTTGAACTGTTTTGAAGCCCAAAAATGAAAATAAATTATTCGGTTATAGTGAACATGTTGAGTTGTGATATATTGAATGAATTTTCTCGAAATTTTACCAGGGGTAAAATGGTTAAAATTTTATCGAGGGGTAAAATCGTCAAAATTTTATTAGAGAAAAATTGAGATGAGAAATTTATTTAATATGTAAATATTAAATTTTATTTTGGAAAATAAAAAAACTGAATTAGGTTAGATCACATTACAGAGTACTGAGTCAAAAAGGCTTAGAAAGTACTCGTAATTGGACCCGATGTGAGAGAGGCCCAAAATCCCTTATATAACATGAAGGGGGTGGCAACCCTAGTATAAATACAAGGGTGATTCGGTCACCCCTCTCCTACTCTAAGTAGGATGCTATTTTTCTAGTTAAAATAAACCTCTACAACTTTACAAGGGTTTTACCTTCTCTTCCTATAAATAGATGCCACCGGTAAAGCTATTAACACAACTTTTGAGAGATTGTTATTCTGTCGAAAATAGAGAGAATTTATTCTCAACTTTTGAACGCATTTTTCCAAATAACAATTTTAGCAGATTCTTTTAAAGAAGAGAGAATTTTCGTTTTCTCCCCAAAAAGAAATTTTTTTTCTAGTTTTTTGTTTTGGTTCAATTGGTTCAAGCCCACACTCGAAGCAGTTTGTGGTACGAGAATAGAAAAGAAGATCGTTTGGTTGAAACTAAAAAAACACCAAGGAACCACTTATCAGAAAACACAAGTGCGCATTTAGTTAGGGTTTATTGCTATAAAATCACAAACCGGGTCGATTTTCAAATTTTTAAATTTTCGTTGTGCAAGAAAATCATTTTCAAATCAGTTTTTTTCCAACACCTTATTCATTAGGGTGCAAAATGTAGCTAGAGCATTCGTCAATCCGAAAGGCATTACAAGAAACTCATATGGGTTTTCTTTGGCTCGTCCCCTTCGACTATTCTAACTTGATGGTACCCCGACTGCAAATCCAACTTGGTAAACTATCTCACACTACCAAGTTGATCAAACAAATCCGCAATGAGTGGAATTGGGTATCTGTTCTTCATAGTGATCTTATTCAATACTCGGTAATTGATGCACATTCTCAATGACCCATCGTGCTTCTTTTAAAGTTATACTAGTGCACCAAATAGAGATTTAGATGGCCTATTGAATCCAGCATTTAAAAGCTCATTCAACTATTTTCGTAACTCTTCTAATTTTGGTAGAGACATACAATATGGGGCCTTAGCCGATGGCTCCATGTTGGGCACAAATTCAATCCTTTGATCCACCTCCCTCTTCAGTGGTAGTTTCTTGGGCAACTCAGTAGGCATTACATCACAAAAAGAACTGAGTCATATATGTGCCAGAGATTGTCATATTTCATGGAGTGCCAATGTTTATTATTTTTTATACTGATCCAAGATTTACTTTTAAATTTTTGGGGTAAATTTTGCGAGGCTCTAAGCATTAAATTAATTTTAGTACAGCATTTCATCCTCAAGCAGATGGGCAAGTAGAGTGGTAATACGGGTTCTAGAAGACATGTTACGATGCTACATATTCAAGTTTAAAGATAATTGGGAAATGTCAAACCCTGTTATAATGATTAAATTAAGCGAAAAATAAATAGTGAGACAGAATTGAGTAGTAAAATAGAAGATAAAGTTCATGGGCAAGTTTCAGAATAAACAGGTACTACTAGGTAAAATTTCGAAGACGAAATTTCTTAAAGTAGGAGAGTTGTAATAGCCCGTTTTACAGTGGTATAAAAAATAGTGGTTTCGGGACCAAAAATCCGACGAGTGAATTTGTATAATTAGTATTTAAATTATACAAGTCAATAATAATTTTTATATTGAATTTCGATTTGATGAATTTAACCAATTGAATTAAAAGTTAGTATAAATGGTTCAGTTCAAAAGTCAAGTGGTTATTGAAAACAAGGTATTAGGACCTCAATTCCGTTATTTGAAGTCATAAATATTTTTATTAAATATTTACAGAGTTGTATTATATGTGAATTGAAGCTTGGTTCGGTAATTTTAATGATATATTGCTAAATTAAGGTAAAAGAATTAAATTGTAAAAGAGGTAAAAGTTAATTGCAATAGATTTTAAATAGTAAAGGGACCAAAATGGTAATTAAACCATGATCATAAAGTCCAAGCGGTGGTGGATATGATTAAATCCACTAACTTTTGGGGTATTTACTCTTTTAGTCCTAATTAGTTTAGGATTAAATTGAAAATAAGTTTGTTTAGTTAAAATTTAATAAAATTGAAAGACTAATTGTGCAATTAAACCCTCCTTGAATGGTAAATATACCATTAGAAGAGATAGTGGATGATATTGGGCTTTAAAATGTCGAAATTAATGAGTAATTAAAAGGGCAATTTGGTAAATTGGTAATTAAGTTAAATGTAATAGATAAAATAAGTTAAAAATCATTTTAATTTCTTCTTCTTCTTCTTCACTAATTGAAACCGAACCCTGAGAAACCATGGGAGGGAGCTTCGGCTAACTTTGATTCTCTATTTGGGTGAGTAAATTCCGTCTATTTTTAGTAATTTTTATGTTTTTGAACTCGTAGTAGCTCAATCTAGCTAACCGGGGGATTAATTTGTAAAACTGGCAAATGTTATGGATTGTGCCATTGATGAATTTGAGTTGTTCTTGAAGTTTTATGGTAAAATATTAAGTTTGGTTGCTCAATAAGACTATTTTTTAAAGTAGTTTTTGTTGATTTTAATGTTCAAGAACTAAAATGTGAAAATAGTAAAAGTACAAGGACTTGATGCAAAATAATTACAAAAATGGGATTTAGAATGGCACTTGAATATTTGGCTAAGCTTAAATTTGAATTAAAATGGTTAAATTGCATGTTTTGAGCTAGGGACTAAATTGCATAAAAGTGAAATATTGGGGGCAATTTTGAAAAAAATGCCAAAAAGGACTTAATTGCATAAAATGGGTTAATTTTACTGTTGGAATTAGTTAATTGAATGAAAATATTATTTTTAGATCAAGAACGAGTTGAAAACTGAGGAAAAGAGAAAAGTATCGAATAGTCCCTATACCTTTGTCACTGTTGCAATTTAGTCAGGTAAGTTCGTTCAGTTTAATTTTAGTATATTTACATATGTATTATATGAACTTAGTTTCATAATGTTGGATTACATTGATGAGTGTAATTGGAAATGGAAATAATGAATTGAAATGACATCGATCACTAATTGAGATACTATGAATCGTTATTACAAATCAATCCTATAAGTTCGTGCATTTATTTATGCTGCTAATAATTCTTAGATTCTTAGTTAATATACTATTATTGAATGTTATTTAATATACCGAATGAATTTCAGCGAGCGATATCCACCGATATACTGAATGAAGCTCAAATGAGTTTTATCCACTGATATACTAGCTGGTGCTCAGACGAGCGATATCTATTGAATATACTAAAACGTATATGCTTTCAAGTCATACCTACTGAATCTACTGAAATGTATGCGCTTTCGAGCCATACCTACCGATCCCATTGAAATGTATGTGCTATCGAGCCTTACCTACTGATTCTACTAAAAGTATGCTTTATCGAGCCATACCTAATGATTATACCGAAAGTAGCTCAAACGAGCAAATTTCACTATTATACTGATGTGAAGCTCAAATGTGAAAATTCTACTGTTATACTGAATGGAGCTCAAATGAGTATAATATACAGATTTACTGAAATAGAGCTCAATTGAACAAAGTCCATTAAGCATATTGAACTACTGAATTAGTTGTAATGACTATTATAGGTTGCATATATTGGGAATCTCTATGTTAATATTGGTTGATGCTATGTTCGATCGGAAAGTTTTATTGAATTATAAAACGAACTTACTAAGTTTCATTCGAGCTTACTTGCATTTGGTTCATTTTGTAGATTACGTTTTGAAGACTAAGAAGATCGAGTCAACGTCAAAGATCACACTATTCGGGAACCTTGGTAGATTTTAATTCTCAGTTTTGGTATATGGCATGTATTAAGACCCTATGTATAACTTATGCCAATTACTTAGTTTGCGTAAGATGTTATGCTATGATGTGTTTTTAATGACTTATGAAAATCTACATGTTATTAAATGGGACTAATAGTTAAAAGTGTGAAATGCTAGGTTATGTGATATCTCAAAGTTTGTAATGCAATGGTTGTTATGGTATGTATATATAATGTACTTGAGTTGCAAATTGGAAGAGGAATGAGATGAAATGTATTGAGATGTTAATGATAACACTTTGGTTGACATATTGGTTGAGTTTATTGACATGTTTGAGTGTGATTAAAGTTAGTTTTGGTATATGTAATTGTGTGATTGAATGTGTTTTAGGTACTTAAGCATATGGGTGAAAATTGAGCTTGAAATTGGACATTTTTGGGCACACACAACCTGGGACACGAGCTGTCCCACAGTCGTGTGAAGCAAACAGGAAACCCACATGGGCGTGTGCCCAAAGCGTGTGTAAAAGCAGTATTGGTGCAATTTTCACACGGGCAGACACACGGCTTGTGACATGGCCGTGTGAGGGTATTTCAATTGTTACATGGGCTAACACACGGCCTGCAAAATGACTGTGTGATCCAAATCAGAGAGTTACACGGTCTATGCACACGGGCGTGTGGGATAGTCACACGACCATGTTAGAGCCACACGGGCTGGGCTCTGTCACACAGCCTAGACACATGACCGTGTGACCTCTGACTTGAAAATTTTCAATTTCTTCTTAAATGTTCTGATTTATTCCGAATAGGTCATTAAGTGTCCGTAATTTATTTTTAAAGCTTCGAAAGCTCGATTTAAGACCCGAACTGAGTGTTTTCTTTCATATTGAATATTACTAGTGATTATGGAATTGAATTGATTATTGAATATAAACTGTTATTAACTGTTCCAACTTGACTGGTAACATCTTGTATCCTATTCCAGCAACGAAAACAGGATAAGGGTGCTACATTTAGTGGTATCAAAGCTACGATTTAGTCGATTCTCAGGCTAAACGTAATGTGTTTAAAGATTAGAAAGTACATTCCATATAAGCCTGTGATAGTGTGATGTTGATTGGTCCGATCTAGCCCATGTTTCCTTGTAGATTTTAATGATGTCATCTGATTTTGAACATGATGAAACTAATGAAGTTAATAGTAACATTTTGACTACTAATTCTGGTGCAAGTCATAGTATATCGGTTCTACAACTGTTTGAAAAATGTGGGTAAGAATATTTCTTACAAATTTAATAAATGTTAATAGAATCTGATCATATTGACCTTTATGAGGAAAAAGGGTAAAGGTAATATTCTGACTTTTTAACAGGAGGTAAGTTATAGATTATCAGTTTGTAAATGCCTGATAGTGAACACAAAATGTCTTTTGATTTAATGAGTTAGTGGCTTACAGAATTAGTGCGAGTTAATTTAATGGCTTTACAACTTCTACCCCTAATATGTTCCTTATGGCATTATTAAGTCCTCAACAGACTAAAATGGTTTGATGGTTTCGATTAATTAATTAGAAGGTATGATACTGAAGAATTCAGTGGTAAAACAAGTGATGATTTGACAAATTGCCTATAATTAAATTGTTCTTGGTTCTGTCCATCATGTAAAAGATATTTGTGCCCACTACGAACTGAATACTCTGCCGTCGACTCACCACCCCAAATGATATGGTCCTTATGCAGATTCATGGACAAAGGAATGCATAAAATCCTCTGCGCATCTTTCTTCGTAAAGGTATTACAAATCAGCTCAGCTTTCGATTTTCTTGTATTGTCATCAATCAAGTCTGCAACTTTTTATTAGACTCGAATTAGCATTCATATTTTGAACTCTAAAATCATCATTTCCAGGAACCCAAGCATCTCCCCAGATAGAGACTTTCCTCCCATCACCAATCCTCCAGCCCAAACCCTTCAGAAGGAGCCTTTTTACAGTCCATAAGCTCTGCCAGGTAAGATAAGGTAAATTTTCTAACCTGGAATTTAAGAAATCGGAGTCTTTAAAATATTTGGCCTTCAAAGTATGCGCTAGTAAAGAATTAGGATTACGTAACAAACGCCAACCTTGTTTGGCCAATAATGCAATGTTAAAAAAAGTCAAATTATGAAACCCCATACCACCCTCTTCCTTTAGTACACATAAAGACCTCCAATCACACCAGTGCATGCCTCTCTTCCCTTGACCTTTTTTCCACCAGAAAGACCCTATTATGTTTTCCATTTCCATACAAAAAAATTTTGGCAAAAGAAAGCAAGACATCATGTATTTAGGAATTTCTTGCAAAACAACTTTGATAAATACCTCTCTGCCACCTTGTGAGATATGTCTTATACTCCAACTGTTTATCTTCTACTTCAATCTGGTTTTCAAACCTTGGAATACCATTTTCCTTCTTCGACACGCCATATTCGGTAATCCTAAGTATTTCTTTAGATCTATCGAACAAAGAACATTGAGTACCTAGAAGGCTAAGTTCTTATCCTGATCATTCACATTCGAACTGAAAAAAGTCGTGGATTTTTCAAAATTTACACATTTTCCCGAGCAAGATTCATATTCACTTAGGATATCTTTAAGCACATTAATCCCCCTATCCGAAACCTCTCCAAATAGTATACAATCATCAGCAAACATGAGGTGAGTGATTGGTGGGAAAGATCTACATACATTTGCTCCTAAGATTTTCCTTTCCTGACTTGCTAATCTCATCAGCGCAGATAACCCCTCTCCACAGAACAGAAATAAGTAAAGGCTTAATGGCCACATAACAGAAATAAGTAAGGGCTTAAGGGATCCCCTTGATGCAGTCCTCTCGATGGCTTAAAACTTAAACCTTCTTCTCCATTTAGTAAAATTGAATATTGAACTGAACTAATACAGTGGAGAATAAAATCAATAAACGGACTTGCAAAACCCAATTTTGACATCATACCTTTAAGGAAAGGCCATTCCACTCGATCATAGGCCTTGCTCATATCTAGCTTTAGAGCCATAAATCCTTTTCGTTTGGATCTTTTATTATTGAAAGAATGAAGTACCTTATACGCCAGCAACACATTGTTAGTTATAAGTCTGCCCGGTACAAAAGCACTTTGAGAGTCATCAATACAAACATCCAGAACCTTTTGTAATCGGTTGGCAACTGTCTTGGCAATAATCTTATAGATAACCGTACAAAGGCTAATAGGACAAAAGTTTTTCAAATTGAGAGGATTTGCAGTTTTTGGAATTAAAACCAAGTGAGTTTTGTTGATTTCTTCTAAAGATTTACCATTATTTAGAATATCCAAACACAAAATGCTAGTATATTTACCAATAAAATGCCAATACTTTTGATAAAATACTGCTGAAAAACCATCTGAACTTGAAGCTTTTGTAGGCCCTATTCCTTTCAACACCTCAACAATTTCTTCCTCTGTGTAAGTAGCCATCAAGCTCTGATTCACACTGTTAGAAATACAAGGTACCCCCGAGAGAATATGATCCAAATTGCCAATTCCTTTAGAAGCAAATAGGTTCGAAAAATAGTCACGAGCGATATCTCCAGTCTAAATACAATTAGTAGCTAGAGAACCATCATTCCTTTGTAATTCTCGAACACGATTAGTACGCCGTCGTTGAGAAGCATACTTATGAAAAAACGAAGTTTCTTATCTCCTATTTTCAGCCAATTCACTCTCGCTCGTTGTTCCCAATATCTCTCATCCTTATCCATCTCCATATTCAGGTGTAATTTGACATCAACAAGCTCAACCAAAGTCTCTTCCGATCGCTTATAACTATTCAATTCTTCAAGTTTCCTTGTTAATCTTTTCACATCTCGTCCTCTTTTGTACTTAATCTTACCCGCCCAATTTTTCAACCCATTAGCAATAGCTGAAATGCGATTTTGAAAAGAACCGAAACTTCCTTCCCACAATTTCTTTATCTCTTCCTCACATGACTCCTCTAAAATCCACCAAGCTTCAAAGTGAAACCTGCCAGATCTTTTACCCATTCCTTCAACCTCCGTCTCAATAAGTAATGGACAATGATCCGAGAAAGAATGAGGAAGATGCCTCAATGAATAAGTTGGGAAAAGTTGTAACTATGCATCAGTAGCAACCTCTCTGTCAATTCTTTCTCTTATATTTCTTTCCATTACACGACCCCTCTCCTAAGTAAACCACATCCCAAAAAAACCAATGTCTTCCAATTGGCATTCCTCCAATGTTCTACGAAACACCTCCATTCTAGCCTCATCCCTTAACAACCCTCCCTATTTTTCATGCGCAAAGAGAATATCATTGAAGTCACCACCAACCAGCCATGGTAGCGTATTATTTCTCCCCAAGCATCGAAGTAAGTCCCACGTCACTGATTTATCCCTTACGTTCGATGCCCCATAAAAACCCGTAAATCTTCATCGTGGATTTCCTTCCGCTTCTTGAATTTTAACATCAATATGATTTTTTAGAGGCTTTTCAGAGTAACTAAATGTCCCCCATTCCACCCTATACTTAAACCCCCCACGTGTACCATCAGCAGAAACGCCAACACCATTAAAAACTCCATATTGTTTCTTAACAGTCTCCATTCTATTAGCATTCAATTTTGTCTCTATAAAAAGGACAATTTGGGGATGATAAAATTTTAGCATATGCTGAAGTCTTCTTATTGCTCGCAGACTCCCCAATCCACGAACAATCCAACAAAATATTATCATTTCTTCCTGTCGGCATACTCGCTGGCAACCGCCGATAATTGTTAAAGATGAGCTGAATGCCCACCAATAATCTCCAACGAATTCTGAACAGTAGAAACGTTAGAGATCAAAGAATCAAACCTTTGTCTCTTTTTGCCTTCTTCATTGACAATTGGACCATTTTCTAACTCACATTCCATACTCGTCAAATCCAATCCGTTAGCAGGGCCCACCCCAGCCGGAACTTTCCTTAATTCATCACCATTCAAACTAGTCCCCAACTGTTGACTTTTACTAAGCACCAAATCCTTCCCAACATTGTGGCATGATTTTTGCCTCTGTTGTAGACCATTCAAAGCGTTTGTAAAATTGGAACCTTTCAAATTAATTCCAAGAATAGGATTAATATTTGCCCATGATCCTCCCCCTTGATTTTGCCTTGAATTTTGGCCAGATTGCTGCCCAAATCGTGTCTTTCCAAAAAACTTATTATTTCCCTCCCCCCTTAGCCAGATATTGTTTGCAATGGTAGCCTTCCGCGGCTGAGCCCTCAACGTCAAATCCCAGCCCATTTCCATTTCTTGCATCCCATATTGTAACCTCATCGGGCAGAAATTATCACCATGGCCTAGGCAGCCACATAAGAAACAAAACAAAGTTAATATTTTCATACTTGAACTTTGCATAAATAAAACTTGAATCGGAGATCATAATTTTCTTTCTTCTTTTCAGAGGCTTTCGAACATCAATCTGGACTCTTGTATTTAAATTATAAAATTTGCTTGGTATATTTCATGAAGTTAAAAGTATTTGATAAATTTAATTTTTAAAATTTTAAAGGTAAAGTATTTAAATGATAATTTTAAAAGAAATAAAATAAAAAGAATTTAAAAATTTTACATTAAGTAATAAATTGTTCATTATCTACTTATAATTTTCTACACTTTTTTCATTTAAAAAAAAGTTATCATTTACATTTTATTATGAATTATCAAACACGATTAAAAAAATTAAACCACTAAAAATATTAATTTTCAATTGATTTAATTATTTCAATGGTTTATCAAACAACCTAAGTGTTCCATCAATTCCAACAACACAAAACATTTTTTTGGTTAAATTCTGCTATTAGTCCTTGTACTTTGCAAAGTTGTGGATTTAACTCTATACTTTAATTTGGTTAATTTTAGTCATTGCACTTTTCAAATTGGTCAATTTTAGTCTTGTACTTTTGGGATTTTTGAAATTTTAGTCATGACCCAAACAATAACAATTAAATACTTTTGGTTAAATCCAATTATTAGTCTTTTATTGTGTGTATACTTGTAGATATAGTTTATATTCTCCAATTGGAGCATTCTAAGTCCCTATACTCTTCAAATTTCGAAAATTTAATCTTGACACAAATGATTGTCGTTAATCCATTAACTGAATTTTTAGTATGTAATATGTGAAAATAAGAAACTAACATGATATTACATATATGGTAATATGTTTAGCGCATCAAATTTCGAAAATAGCATAACTTAATTAAATGAATTTAACAATTATCATTTTGTGAGAACTGAAATTTTAAAATTTGAAAAATAAAGAACTTAAAACATCAAAATTAAAGTAGAAGAATTAAATCCACAACTTTAACAAACTACAAGTACTGATAGCCAAATTTAACCCTTTTGATCGAAACAACACAAAGCATTACTCAATCAATTAAATAAATTATCACAGCTGTACATATTTTATATATTTATAAAATATAATTTTTATGTAATGTAGCCTCAATTATTACATATTCCT
>CM025150.1:6587924-6601777 GCA_013467495.1 Gossypium gossypioides
TGGAATTCATACTAACTTGCTTGATGAGTATATGTGTTTAGGCAATTGGCCAATTTGCTTTGGGTGCATTTTATTTGTATGTTTATTTTAAATGATCATGAATGGTAAGTTAATTTCCTGTTATGCAAACTTACTAAGCGTTAAAATGTTTACTTTGTTTTCTTTCTTCTGTTTTATAGTACTCGGAAGCTCGTGAAGGTTGGAAATTGGTCAGAGTATCATCACACTATACTACAGCTCGTTTTGGTATAACTAGCAAACTTATTTTGATATAATGGCATGTATAGACTAAGTTGGCTAATGGTGGTATGTAAATGGTTGGTTGTATCTAGCCATTGGAATCGCTAATAATGGCATGTTTGATGTATATGTATGAGGTTATATCATGTTTAATATATGTGTATTTAGTATGGTTGGATTGAATTTTGGTAAATTTATATAATTATACAATTAGGTAAGTTCGAATACATGAACATATGTAATGATATGTTATGCATAATACTTGTATTTGGCTTGGTTTAAATGTTTAAAATTGGTTGGTGGATATGCTTAAGTGATGTTGTAGGTGGAAGGCAAAATAGGTGAGAAATATGGCCTTAAAAATGGCCTATTTTTGTCCACACAGGTAGAGACACGGGCATGTGTCTCAGCCGTGTGTGACACACGGCCATGCACACGGGCGTGTGGTTTGGCCATGTGTCCCATACACCTAATTTTCGAAAATTAAATTGTCCACACGGGTGTATGGCTGGCCGTGTGACACAAGTCAGAGAGTTACACGGGTAAGGACACGGGCTGGGACACGACAGTGTGCTTCATATTGAATGCCCACACGGCCTGGAACACGGGTGTGTTACTTGGCTGTGTGAGCCATACGGCCTGGCCACACAGGCGTTTGTCCTCTGCATCTAGGAGAAATTTTTAAAATTTCGCGAAAAATTTTCTGAGTTCCCGATTTAGTCCTAACTTGTTTCTAACTCATGAATTGGGCCTTGAGGGTCCATTTAAGGGACAATATGATTGAATATGATTGGTTTCGGATATGAAAAGTAAATGACATGAATTACCTGTATTTGTTCTGTAAACTCCAGTAATACTCTATAACCCTGTTCTGGCGATGGAAATGGGTTAGGGGTGTTATAGTTTTATTGATGTTTGAATTGGTGAATTTGGTCAGTAGGATAGAAACGAAAGTGTATAGACTAAATCGTAAAAATTAGTGACAAGCTGGTCAAATGAGCTTAATAAAAAAATTGTTCAAGGTTAAAAGTGGTAAATAACCACTATTACATGGTAGTACGATTGTCATGGTAGTACGATTGTGTCAACATTTAATGGAAACACTTCTTAATTTTTATTTAATGATGAAATTAAGAGGTTAAGTGTATAGACTAAAGTGGTGGGAAAGAAAGTCTCATTCTCATCTTACTTCACTGTAAATATTGTTTTTTGTAAAGGAAAGAAAAGCTCTAGGCTCTGTTGATTAATCGATTTTGCATGTAAGTGTTCCCAAAGCCTGTTCTTCATGAATTTCATGTTTTTGAGATCCTTGTATTCGATTTAGGTAACCTGCATGTCTAGTCTCAACCCTGTTAAAGTCCAAAGTGTTGTCATTAATAAACTAAATGTATTAATGTATAGATCAAGAACCAAATTAACCAGTAGATAATAAAGGAAAAGGAAAGAAAACGAATTGATCATTGACATTCAATTCCTGCTATTGTACCAGGTAAGTTTATATGATATTGTTATGTTTATTTATGAAATTTTTGTATATAAATGTATATGGTAAAATGTTAGTAAACTTGTATTGATAAGGTGAGAAAGGTAGTAATCAGTAAAAAGAAATTTTTGTTATGTATATGGAGCCTAAATGAACAAAGGATACAATTGGCATGTCAATAAGGTTATTTGCGCACCGTATGGGAAAAAAGGGTGATGGAGTGAAGATGAAGAAAGTTTACTAATGTTTTTTGGGATTCTGCATTTGTTGTGAGTTTTCAATTTAATCTCTTTAGAGGTTTTGGTGTGTTACCGGGGGAGAATACTTAGCCTACGGGCTTTGCACTATTTGCATCTGGTGTGTTATCGGTTGGAAAGCTCTTATGAGTAAACTAATGTGTTATCGAGGGAGAATACTTAGGCTACGAGGTTTGCACTATGTGCATCTGGCATGTTATCGGTTGGAAAGCTCTTATAAGCAATCTGGCCTGTTATCGGATGATTACTCGCGTATTCCTTACTGTTCATGTGGAGTCGTCAGACTGAATGTTTCTAAATTAGAAAGTGTTGATTGAATTATTTATTTGAATTGAAATAAGGTATAATTGGGTGATGAACAGTTTGAGATGCGCTATATGTTTGAATGCAATGCACTCATATTTTATATGTGAAATGTGTTGGCGGGATAAAGAAATTAATTAAGTGTTAAAAATGTATGAATTTTATTCGATGTGAGTTTAACGTTTTAAACCTATGTATAGACTAAGCATATTTAATGCTTACCCTGTTTATCTTTTCTTTTCCCTGTAGAGATTTTGGCGAAACTTAGCAGGCGGATTGATCCACAACTCACACTATCTAGCTTATGTTTCGGTAGAATTATTTTAACTCTGCACCAGGTCAAGTGGCATGTATATATGGTTTATTTGGTGATAATGTATATGAAATGAATGATGACGTTTTGAACGTTGTGTATATATATATGCACTTTCGTGATAATTGTTCAATGTTGGCGTAAACTATTAATACGCTTAAAATAGAAATAATTGTGTGTATTAGAAATGTTAATTGATTTGATTATTTGGCGGACTTATAAAAGTGGATTATTTGGGCGAATAATAATATAATAAGAATGTGCGGCAGATAGTCATTTGGTGAATAAGCTCGAGTGGTCATTTTGTTTAAAAGTATTCGTATAGAATTATAAAATACTGAAACTAATAATGTTGCTTAAACCTTGATCAGTCTCATAAATGTTTATACCTCTAATGTATATATATATGTATGAGTAGAATAAAAATTTTGATGAATTTAAAAATAGATTTATTCTTCTGTGGCACTCCATAACTCGAGCCCGAAGACCGAGCTGGGAAAGAGGTGTTACAGTAATGGAACCAAATCCCATGTATGATTACCATGAAAATCATTCATTTCTTCCACATATCTTATTGCCATCTAAGATTTTCCTTTATTGTACTAATAGTATTAAGAATTGACGCATTAGATAAAAATGAGGTGAATGCATAATATGTAGGTGATACGATGATAACTCAAAAAATTGCAAATAAGATGAGGATTACGAGAAGAACATATACTTTTTCTCAGTGATATAGGTTTGTCTACTTGAGGCATTACCAAAGCTAGAGAACATGGTAGTTAAAAAAATGAATCAGTTGGAACATACTCCTATTTTGTACCTATACGAGGATTGTTAGAAGATGTATAGAAGATCATCTGGAGTATACCTGAAACAGTTTTAAAGGAAGTATGACATTAAGAATAGGAAGAATAGAAATTGGAAGAGTTTCTTCTACTTCTTTTTAATCAAGGGTTTTAAAGGAAAAATAGGGAAATCTTCAAAGAATGTGACATGCAAAAGAAAAGTATTTATTATTAGTAGAATCATAACATTTGTACCCTTTTTAGTGTCGAGAATACCCCCAAGAATATGCATTTAATGGATTTTGGAAGAAGTTTTTTTTTTTCCATTGTATGATTATAAACAAAATAGGTATAACCAAAATATGCGAGTAGAAAGAGGATAAGAAGATTGACATGGAAAAATAATAGAATGGGGACTTTAGTTCTCCAAAATAGAGGAAGGCCTTCAATTAATAAGATAACAAACAATAAGAACATCACCCAAAAAATGAAGCATATCCAAACAATGTAATAGATTTGACTCATTGTGCATGGGCAATTAGAAGCGGAAGAAATCCATCTCTTTGAACTTAGGTGACATAAGTAGTGGGTTGGTTTTTGTGAGAAGGCCATCAATGTAAATCCCAACAAGTATCATGTGCATGACCACTTTTATTACAATAAATGTAATAAGGCCAAGATCCTTTTCTTTTTCCTCTTCGATTATCATCTTGATAGCTAGTTTTATGTATTGCTAGCATAGAGGATTCTGCTTCGACTTGGAATTGGTTTGAAGAGATGTAAAGTAATAGATCAATCATATCGACAAGTGTAGGAATGGTTGGGCTAGTAAGAATCTAATCTCAGACCGAGAGAAATTTAGTAGCTTTTGTTGTTTTTCAAATATTTAAAACTCGTGTTGAGAAAGAGATGATTTTTTTCCTTAGATACTTGCTTATAGATTAAGGAAGAGAGTTTACATCACAAGAATTCAATAGTTTTTTTTTGTGAATGAAAATGGCATAAAAAAATTTATAGCTACTTTCATGCCACAACAAAATGGGGTTGCATGGTGAAAGAATAGAACCATCATCAATATGGTTAGCAACATGCTTTTAGAAAATAAAATACCCAAAACTTTCTAGCCTAAAGCAATCAATAGAAGAGTACATGTTTTGAATTGAAGTCTTTCATTAGTAATGAAAAATATAACCACAAAGGAAGCATGGAGTGGAATTATAAATTCAGTTGAATACTTTAGGGTTTTTTTGCTACATTTCTCATGATCATTTGCCTGGCAATTGATCTGCCACAATTTATTGAAGCAAATTAAGCTCTTTTCGTTACTTAATGAACTTGTATTCAAGTAATTTTACGTCTTTTTATGTTTAACTTTAGAATTATTAGTTTGAAGTTTAAATCAAATAAATTGAGCTTTTGTGTTGTTTTATGACCTTTTAGGCCGGTTTGGGCCTAAAGAAGAACTAAAAATTTGATTCAGTGTGCAAGACAACAACTTAAGTCGAGGAGACAATGAACTACCATGGATATCACAACACTCAAGGAGAAATTCACGACATTAAAGCAAGTCTCAGCACTTAGACGGTTTTCCAACTCAAATCCACGAGGCAAGCTACTGGAGTCAATGTCGCGACATCACAAAGGCAAAGTCATGACATTCCACCTGAGTCCCGAAAGGCCAAGCATTCTACTAGCAAAGTCGCCACATCGGTTTGATGGACTCAACAATTCTATAAGGTTGTTTTCGTTCGCACAATCACATTTAACTTGTTAACCAACTTGTAATTGACCTAATTAGATCATAATACATAGAAACTACAAATATCAACTCAAAACCACATATAAGGACGACTTTTCATACTTTTCAACCATTATTTAATTTTTGGTTCTCTAAATTAGGTTTTCATTATTTTTGCTTAATCAAAATCCTTCTATTCCAAGTCTAGAAGTTGTGAGCAGAGAATGTTCCGGACATGTGTTGTTATATTGATTTATCAATAAGCATTCTCTTCTCTATTCTCTTATCTATATCTCATTCGTTAATTTAATTAATTGAATGTTTGTATAAATATGAGAATGAAATCTGTGCTTCATAAATATCTTGCATGATTGATTACTTAACTAGTTATTTAACCGAGTTCTTATTTATCTGAAATTGGGTATTTATTCAAGTTTGCTAAAGTTTGTAGTATACTAGGATTGACGATCCTAGTGGGATAATTAGACAGGTAAGGCCGAAAGGGTATCCTGTTGTGTAAGTCTTTAGTAGACTTGTGCTGAGCAATGAGACCGAAAGGGTATCCGTATGCCTGAGTGAGACTGAATGGGTATCTTAGGTAGTAACTCTTAGTGAAGATGAGACCTAGAAGGTATTCTTAGTTAAGGATGGTAAATAGCTCAATTTAAGTAGATATTGGTTTCATTAACAATTAAGGATTCAATCAACTTTAGGCTAAGTAGCTTGCATCATTTAAACAAGGAATAGGAAGTCCAATAGTTTCAATCTTAGGAGTAGTTTTAATTTAATTAACTTTATTTTAATCTTAATCTTGGACTAAACTACTAATCCTTAACTCAACTAGACAAGTAATTGTTTTCTAAATAATTAATTTAGTAATAACTTTCTCCAACTTAGCAATCATTTGGGTACGATCCTCAAAATACTTCGTTGTAAATATAAACTATATTACAATTTGACCTGTACACTTGTAGAGACCGTACTTCACTTTTATATTTAATTGAATTTTCTTATGCCCCGACGGACTCACGCTAGGGTGAAGTCAGCAATGCTAACTAAGCTAGGTGATAGGAGCTTGTAGTGTAATTTGCTGAGAGTTAATGAAGAATAAAAGCTTATAGACTTTGTGGTCCAATTTCACAAACCATTATCATAAATGAGGATGTCATGTTTGAAAAAGACAAGAATTGGGATTAGGATAATAAGCATGAAGAAACCATTTTGTGTAATTTGAAGTGGGGTGCATGTGAAGAAGTAGTTCCTATTGTCGAGATTGAAAAGGAGATTGGTTTTGACCTTGATAGTGAAGAGGAAAATCTATCCTCTAACTCTATCTAGAAACCATGCTTCTACTGTGAATCAAGGAATAGAGAGCTCCACCAGTTTGGATGAAAGGCTATGAAACAAGTGAAGGATTTTCTAAAGAAGAAATTGATAATGTTAAGTTTGCAGCTATTGAAATTGGTCTTATTCACTTTGAAGACACTATGAAAAGTAAAAATTGGAGGCAAGCGATGGATGAAAAAATAGAAGCAATAAACAAGGTACATTGGAATTAATGGATTTGCTTGAAGGAGGAAAACAGATTTGAGTTAAGTGAGTTTATAAGATTAAATTTGATGAAAATGAAAAAGTGAATGAACACAAGGCCAAGCTTGTAGTGAAGGTGTATGCATAACAACATGGGGTGGATGAAATATTAGTTTTTACCCGTGACATGTAAATAGACAATTCAATTAGTGATAGCACTTGCAACTCAAAGGGGATGGTCCATATACTAACTAGACAAGTCAGCATTTTTTACATGGTGAGTTGCATGAAATGTTTTTGTGGAACAATCTTGTGGTTATGTGTAAAAGAGAGGTGAGAAAAAGGATTACAAGTAAGTTTACAAGATTAAATTTGATGAAAATGAAAAAGAGAATGAACACAAGGCCAAGCTTGTAGTGAAGGGGTATGCATAACAACATGGGGTGGATGACATAGAAGTTTTTACACCTGTGACATGTATATAGACAATTCAATTAGTGATAGAATTTGCATCTCAAAAGGATGGTCCATATACTAACTAGACAAGTCAACATTTTTTACATGGTGAGTTGCATGAAATGTTTTTGTGGAACAATCTTGTGGTTATGTGTAAAAGGGGGGTGAGCAAAAGGATTACAAGTTAAAGAAGGCCCTTTACAAGCTTAAGCAAGTGTCATGAGCTTGGTACAACTGCATAGAAGCCTACTTCATTAATATCTCATTTGGTTATTGTTGGCGATGAGAAGGAGTAGAGGAAGAAAACATAGAAACAAAATAAGGCAGCAAGATGCAAGAAACATTTTTACTTGCTCACAAATGTGCAGCAAGGGAGCTTATAGCTTTTTAGCTCATTTTGCTCATTTTTTTCAATAAAAAAAACAATACATTTATAACCATATACATCACCAAATACTCAACTAATCCCGCTAATCAACATTGGGACTATTAAAACATTGCTTGTACACATAAATAAGCCACCTAAACTAGTCATTCAACACCTAATGTATCAAGTTGTCATCAAGCTTGTTCATTTTCAACTAGTTTAATTACAATGAAACTAAACAAAAAAAAAATATTGTTGTTATAGTAAGCATACGTGCTGCAGCATGTTTACAAGCTGCATGCACTTCAACCAAAAATATCACAGTAGCATGGTTGGCCAATTTTCAACACTCCTCATTGGACTTCATGCTGCGAATACCAATCATTCAATAATTTTTAAACTTGGCAGTCAAAAGATGCTTTGTTTCAAGCTGAACCTGCTCAAGGAATACATTTTCGACCTTGGCCTTATTTTCAACCAAATCTGACTTACACAATTGACCATACCAGTCTTTTGTGCAAAAGATTTGTTCATAAAATGGAGTATTCTCCTCCTTCACAGCCTTAGTTAAGAGCACATCTTGCCTTGTTCCCTTGTTCATTACGATCATGTTTCTTCTTACATATACAATTTACGGGTATAATTTGCTTGCCTTCAGTTTTCTATTTTGGATTGCACCTACTCGAGCTTGCATTTAGACCGTCTGCCACTTCAACTTGCACCCACTTGGGTTTGCATTTAGACTATCTGCCACTTCGGCTTGCAATTCAACAGGCTCACACTTTGCTTACTGTCTTCAACAGGCTCACAACTTTGACAGGCTCGCACTCTAGCTTACTGTCTTCAACAGGCTGGCACTTTTACAGGGTTCGCACCTTTACAGCTCGCATTGAGCTTCTACATGTTGCTGAGCTCGCGCCTTTGACAGACTCGCAGCTTTGCATATTGTCTTCAACAGGCTCGCACCTTTAACAGACTCGCATATTTGCATATTGTCTTCAACTAGTGTCTTCAATACGCTTGCAACTATACAGGGCTCGCACCTTTACAACTCGCACTAAGCTTCCACATGTTGAGCTCGCACCTTTTGACAGACTCGTATCTTTGCATACTGTCTTCAACAGGTGTCTTCAATAAGCTCGCAACTATACAGAGCTCGCACCTTTTGATGAGCTCGCACCACTCTGAGCTCACAGCTTGCACCACTTGCTGAGCTTGTAGCTCGTAACATCTTGCTGAGCTCGCACCACTTGCTAAGCTCACAGCTCGCACATCTCGCTGAGTTCGCTAAGATCATAAAAGCTCTGATACCAATAGTTGGCAGTGAGGAGGAGCAGAGGAAGAAAACAGAGAAACAGAACAAGGTAGCAAGATGCAAGAAATATTTTTACTTGCTCACAAATGTGCAGCAAGGGAGCTTATGGCTTTTTAGCTCATTTTTCTCATTTTTTCAATCAGAAAAACAATACATTTATAACCAAATACATCATCAAATACTCAACTAATCCCACTAATCAACATTGGGACTATTAAAACGTTTCTTGTACACATAAACAAGCCACCTAAACTAGTCATTCAACACCTAATGTATCAAGCTATCATCAAGCTTGTTCATTTTCAACTAGTTTAATTACAATGAAACTAAACAAAAAAAAACCTTGCTATTAAAACCTTGCTATTACAGCAAGCATACATGCTATAGCATGTTTACAAGTTGCATGCACTTCAACCAAAAATATCACAACAGCATGGTTGGCCAATTTTCAACAGTTACAAGTGTAATAACATGAGGGGAAAATTTTATTTATTATGTATATATTACAATAGTTAGACATAAAATAAAAAATAGTTAATATGAATTTAAACTTGAAATTAGAAAGCTAAATAATAACTCTAGTAAAAAGTAAGACCTCTTCAAAATAAGCGAATTTTTTTCTTTCTCTTTGCTAAAAATAAGTCATGGGAGTGACTAAATATTACCAATTGAATTAGTTTATTGCTAAAAGACATATTAAAACATGTGTTAAAAATAATAATCCTACCAAACGTAACATAAGAGTTTTTGAAAAGTATGACCACCAACATACTTTGTTCTTTTAAGACAGACTAATGGCAAAGTATTAATCATAAGTTTGTATGTTGATCTTATTTTTACTGGAAATGATGAACTAATGTTTGCAGAGTTCAAAGATTTCATAAACCATGAGTTTAACATGAGAGATTTCGGAAAGATATATTTCCTTAGTTTGGAAGTGTTGCAAAGATCAGAAGCTTGGGACAGATAAAAACTCATTGCCTATAATCTAATTGTTCCTAGCTTTAAGCTTACGAAGGATGAGGGTGAAGTTAAAGGTGGACAAGACTTACTATAAACAAGTTGTGGGTAATCTCATGCATCCCATAGCAACTCTACCAGTTATGAGGTTCATGGTTAGTCTTATTAGTAGGTATATGGAGAATCCTATGGAGCTTCATTTACAAGCATCATAAAATAAAGTGTGTTGAGATACTTGGAATAAACTTAGTTTGGAATTTTTTATAAGGGAGGCGATGATGAGCTCGTTTCTTACACAAATCACTTGCTGGAGATTTGGAAGATAGAAAGAGCACACGAGGCTATGTGTTTTTATTGAGCTTAGTAGCAGTGTCTGAGTCTTTAAACAAAACTAGAAAATCCATCTCTACGGAGGCAAAATTTATTGTTGCTGATGCTTCTTATGCATGTCAAGTAGTTTAGTTGAAACAGGTCTTGCAAAAGCTAGATTGGAAACAATGCAAGACAACTATTATCCATTATGATAATAGTTCTACAATCAAACTTTACAAAGAATCCAACTATGCACTGAATAGCTCAAGAAAGCTAGTACTGTGAAATCGGTGCATTGGGCAATACAAGAGCAATTGGCTAATGTGATGACTGTGAGAACTTTTAGAGTTTGTTCAAAGTCAGATATAAACCGTACGTACTTGGTTTAAGGGGAGAATTCTTACACTTTTAGAGTTTGTTCAAAGTCAGATATAAACCGTACGTACTTGGTTTAAGGGGAGAATTCTTAGGTTTTTGTTTTTTAGTCAATAAAAATCCCTATTTTATTGGGATTCATAGTTGTCACGGGAATTATGGGTAATTAATCCCATTATATCTGGTTTGTTTGACTTAGGTTATGTATGTAATTTTAACTTAGATTGTAATGTAAGGCTATATAATTATGGATCGTTGATCTCATCATATCTGGTATGCTTGACTTAGGTTATGTAATTTTAACTTGGATTGTATGTAAGGCGATATATATAGCCAAGGGTCGTTTCAATTTCTATGCATAAAATTTCTCCTGTACTTTACTTTATATAAGCTTTATTTAATTTACAATAGTTTCATGTTCTGAAAATCTTCACTTTGCTTCAGGAGAAATTGGTTTAACAAGCCCATTTGCATGGGAAGGGCTTTCAATTCTTTTTCGTGATTTCTTCATGATGTAGAAAATGCACGAATATATTGATCTTCCAAGTGGTATTTTGATATGTAATTAAAACAGACGAGTCCCCGTAAGGGTTTTAGATTTTTCTTCTTTTTCTTAATAAATGTTGAACAAATTGAAATAAGTCGATTCTTTAAAACAATCACATGGTTCTAAATCTAATTATTGGTAAAATGATAATGAAAACCGGGAGTATGCCATTGAGATGAAGAGCCATAGTACTAACAAAGTCGAGAATTTTCATTTCAGAAGAATAATATACATATAAACAATGAGACACATGAACTCGGGGTTTATCTTGGTTCATGCAGCATTCTTAAAAACTGGCATTCAACGGGCTTGGATTTCAATCCCACCCAACGTCTAAACCCTTTTCCTTATTCTTAAACTATGACCTAAAACGTAACAAAAAAGAAAGAACGTTAATGGTTGAGGCAACTCCTGGCTATAAAAAGAATCCCTGTAAAAATTTGAGGGGCAAATAGCACCCAATACAAGAAATAATTCCCACAGGTGTTTTTCGATCATGATTCACCAATTAACCATTAATCGAACTTCTCTTGGAAAGGACTCTAAGCTACATACTCCAAAAAGAATTATAAAACCATTCTTCGTTTTTGCTAAATATAGGGATAGATTAATGAAACTCCTAGCATCTACGAATAGAAGCTATTGACAACCACTGGCATGTAGTGTATACAATACCATGCAATTTATACTGTTACGAGTTGAAGTGATGGTTGTGGCAGAAAACCAATAAATTTATCAGTACCGGCATATATTGATCAGAGCACTGGTCAGTTCCAAGAATGAAGCCCAGTCACCTTGATATCGCATCAAAGCTGAAGGTGGAGTGGGTGGTATAGTGAAGATAACTATGGTATCATACCTTGTGCCAATTGTCAGCATCTAGGATCTTTACATCTGTTTTTCATTTTTCAGTTTAGCATCCCCATTTTCAGGAAGGGATGGAGGCCGTTGAAGATCATTGTTAGCAGTGGTGATGACCACAGCAGCCGTCTGAGATGTCTTTATTGTAGGTGGACTGGCATTTTTCGGAACTCCATTGGTAAAGGACCCTTGTCGATTCCCACTCTCGGTTCTCACAACTTCAGTTCCATTGCTGAGGCTTCTTTGACTACCTATCTCTATTCTAGCCAATGATGAACATTGTGTTTCTGAAAATGAAATAGAGCAGTTGTCAATTCCCAATAGTTCATGCATGAAAAAGATAACACACTGTAAAATAGATAACATACATACATTTAAAATATGCACTCTCTGCCACTCTACAGAAAGCAATTTACCTAACCAGTCCAGAATGTTTGCACAAATCCTAGAGAAGTATAGCAATTAGATACATGATACCACTTGGAATATGTAGCTGATCGCACCAATGAAAACTTTCTCATTGTAGAGAACCATTCAATTGTGAACCATGTTTTACATATGCCATCATATCATCATATACCTACTATTCCAAAGAAGTAAATAAACTTATTTCAAATATCTGTGAAACAAAATGATCCAAGTCTCTAAATTCCAGTATATGGACTTTATTTATTTTCATATCCCCTTTCTCTAGACATCCATTCATTGAATATCAATCAGTGTCTTTGAAAATTTTGCTAAACTGGTTCTCTCCTAGTTACTGATAAAGTCAAGGATAGTTTCATCATTTGAAACTTTCTTCCCTTTTGATGTGCAAAATATAATTAGATGTGAATTTTCAGTAAATGGAGATGGGAACTTGCCTTTTATTTCTCCAAAAGTGATAAGCCTATTGAGACAATCCCGGAACTTTGTCAAAACAATTCTTTCCTGCTCTGCATAGATCTCCGTCATGCCCTGTCCGTAAGGTAATTGAGAAGATGTGCTACAGCCATGCTCCGTGAGCCCATTAGAGGGAGCTTTCATGAACATTGTATCTTGTTCATCACACATCAATGCCAAAGTTCCCGGAGACATAGGACTTTCCTTTGGTGTATCAGCACCATCTGAGCTGGAATCTTCAGGGACAACTTTATCAGCCTGGTTTGCACTCGAACAATCATCAACCACTGTTTTCTCAGCATCAAAATCTTTTTGGCTTTGTAGCCTGTCTTGAGTGGATGACACAAGGGAAGTTTCTGTCTGATCTTCAGCCTGCTTTTCAGTCAAACTTCTCTGATCTGAATGCATACAGAAATTGAGAGAAGACCCATTAGCTGAAAAAATAGGCACATTGTAACTTCTATTAACTGACTAAAAGTTGGTTGTTAAAGCAAATTCAAAACTAACAAATGTGAGATTCTTCTACTGGCATCAAGTGTCCAACTAATATTTCTTACTTCACTAGGACAAAACTGATCTGAAGTAACAGAAAATATTTTGGGAAACAACATTAATATTCAGAACAGTTTAATACAATATTTGTTGACAATCACAAAGAGTCTTAAACTATAAATGCTAATATTATGTCTTAAATTGAAAGAAAAAGTTGTAGCATTATTTTATTCATGAAGCAGAAGATTCAAATAAACAGCATTACACAAATTTGTTTCTATTAGAAAATAATAAAAAGTATGCAGAAAATGACACATGCAAATTCACACTGTTTTCCAATATATAAGCATGGGCGAAAATAAGCATACTCGTGCAAACACAAAAATTAACTAACACTATATTTGGATTGAGTAGATGTGAGGGAAAGGAAACTCTTATCAGGTAAGGATTGTAAGCTCCCCTCCCTTTCATTCAAAACTCTCATTTTTACTTACCCCAAATTAGGGAACAGAGAGGAAAGGAAAGGTGTACTTTAATAATATTTTATTACACCTTATTATATTTTACCTCTTATTACTTGCGGCGCCCTTATTATATTTTATTTTCTATAGAATTATTTTAATAATTTAACTTA
>CM025150.1:6612538-6623780 GCA_013467495.1 Gossypium gossypioides
TTCCCTTTTCCACGATTATCAGCACATTCTTGATCTAAAAATAATAATTTCATTCCATCAATTAGAATAAAAACACAATTTAATCCTTTCATGCAACTAGGTCCTTTTTCAAAAATTACCTATTTGTCCCTTAACTTTCCATTTTTATTCAATTCAGTCCTTAGGCCCTAATCATGCAATTTACCCATTTTTCCTAAACAACCATGATAACCAAATGTTTTATAACTTCATATCAGTCCCTATTTGCAATAATTTCATCTCAAGTACAAGCAATTTATCATTTAATCAATTTAGCCCCTAAACATTAAAATCATCAAAAATCACTTTTCAAAATAATCTAATCTATCAACAAAGCTCTATATGTCATTATAAGCTTTAAGAAATAACTTCATTCATCAATGGAAAATTCTATAACATTTAAGAAATAACTTCATTCATCAATGGAAAATTCTATAACATTTAACAGTTTCACAAATTGGTCCTCGATTTAGTTAGACCAATCTGATACGAACTCAAAAACATACAAATTACTAAAAACGAGCATCAATACACTTACCAAATCAAAGCTTCAAAGAAAAGCATTTAAACCCTAACATTTTCTTTCTATTACCGTGGGGAAGATGAGAAGAAAATGATTTTTTTTAATTTAGGTTTAATTTATTATATATACTATGACATTTTTGTAAATATTTCAACTTTATTAATTTAGCTTTAATAAATCATTAGCTAAGCCTAATTAAACCACTTAATTAAGCATAACCTCATCAAATCCCACTTACTAATTTCCATTAGTTACATTGTCCATTTAGTCCCTTTAATTTAACTACTCAATCTTTACAGTTTTTATAGTTAAGTCCTTTTTACCTATTAAACTATCTAAACGATAAAATTTCTCAACCAAAATTTAATATGATTATATAGACATCGTAAATATATTAATTCAATAATATTTACGAAATATTTCGTCAGAATTATGGTATCGAAACCATTGTTTCTAACACCACTGAAAATTGGGTTTTTACACTACGTTAATAAAGAAGCCTAGATCTCCTCTTTGGAGTTTGAGATTTTCAGAGGTAAATGAATGGGAAGTTTTAGACGTAGTGTAACAACCCATTTTTAGTAGTATAAAAAACATTAGTTTTGGGACCAGAATTCTAATAAGTGAGTCAGTAAATATTATTTATTTAATATTTATGAGGTCATTAGAGTGTCATACTAAGGTTTGGTCAAGAAATTTTGATATTTGAATAGTTAATTATGGTATAAATACTAAATCATAAAAACTGCAAAAGTTAATCGCTATTAAATTATATATTCTAAATGAGTATAAAATCATGATCGGAAGGTTTTAAGTGACAATTAGGCCATATTAGTTTATAGTGGACGGTTGTGGTATGAATATTAAAGAAATTTTAAGTTAAATTAAAGGGTAATTTAGTAATTAAGTAAATAATAAACATAAAAAAAAAAAGAAACCAAGTCATCATCTTCTTCATTTTTTCTTTCTTGAATCGAAAACACCATTGTTGGGGTAGGAGAGAATCAACCAACTTCTTTCTTCTTGCATGGTATGTAAATCAAGCATGTTTTTCATAAATTTTGTATTTTTGTGATCGTTGTAGCTTAATCTAGCTAACCCAGGTATTAAATTGTAAAATTGTTAAAGATTTTAAAAGATACTGTAACACCCCAAACCCGGCCTAGACACTATGACCGAATTTGAAAAGCTACATTGGCCACCGAAATGGCCCAGAAAATCTTTCTTAGTTTTCAAGCGTACTTTTTAAACCATTTGAGTAAATCATTTCAAACTAGTGAAATCGAGAAATTTTAGAAATCGATGACTTCGGTATTTTATTTGTAAAATTTCGATCGTTGTTCAAAATTTTCGTAATTTCAATCATATTTAAAAATCATTTATTCAAAACTAAAGAACTTGACTATTCGTCACTATTTAAAAAAAACATGTTAAATCAATAAAATCAAATGTCTTTAGAAATTTCATTTGTAAACATTATAAATTTTTAAATTAAGTCTAATTTTATTAAGAACGTATTTCTCATATTTGCAACGGAAAAATGTAATATTGATATATTTTTACGAAAATCGCAACGAACCATTTTGCTAAAACCATATTTTGCTAAAAATCAATATTTCATGTAAATTCAATAAAACATTAATAGGTAATTTAAAACCTCAAAAAAAAACTAAGTCATATATTTGTGTAAAACTCGTTTCCATTGTCATAGCGAAAAAGAGTGATTTGGTCAAGTTTCAATAAAAACCAAGTTTCATGCATAATATTAACCAAATACTAATTTATGCAGCTTTTTTAAAACTTAATGTCATGCAAACAATTCATGCAAATCAGAATGAAAAATCCTTAAAGTAAAGTCCTATGCCACAATCCATAATCAAACTTATTACAAACCCAAAATAAAAAAAATATCAAAATAAAATTTAATTACTTGAATTTAAAAATAATTCCGAGAAACTCCTCCAAATGTCGTCATCGCATCCTAACCTCGGGTTAATCTATAAAATCAAAAAAACTAAAGGGGGTGAGCTATAAAGCTTAGTGCGAGTCTTATAACAAGTTAAATAATAATAAACACATACATATCGTACAACACAATCAATATTATGCATATGGTCATGGTAGTGCAATTTTTAGAAAACAATTATGCAAATTTTTATAAGACATCCTACCCATCACCGTAACACTCCAAAAAGAGTTCCCTGTAACCCATCCATCCAAACACTCCAATATATGGACGAAACCACCGATATTTGCAGAAAAACTGTCATGTAGGTTGTGAATAAACCACCATATAGGTTGTGAACGAAGCCACCAATTCTTCCTCTTTACAATATCCCACCTATGCATGTGATATGGCCACAATGAACATATATATATTTCATTTCAAAATATCATTTATCACGTTGGGCATGTTGAAACATGCAAATCGAATCATATAATATCATGCAGGGCATGTTTAACATGCGTTTCATGTATTGTTTCAAGATATCGAAATATCACCATTTATTTGTCATATAAAATCAATTATGCCATAATATCACATAACATGAGAATGAGAATAACATACTTTTCAAACAGTGAAAATCATAACCACACAACAGACTTTTCACAAAATTAGTTGGTTCAAAATCACTTATATAATCTGTTTCGATGGATTTAGTCTATCGTTTTAAAATATTTAAAGTATTCACATAAATCACAAATCAAATAATAACAATTTTTTTAGGCATTATTAACGTTATATATATATAACTTGTATTGGTTTAAACCCACACCTGGATTTGTATGACTCGATAATAATGATTTCGTTTCCCAACTCTAAGAGAGGAGATCAACCCTTGAATCCTTAGTTAAACGTTAATACCATGTCAGTATATTAACATTTTTAATAATATTTTTCAATAAATGATTAAGTAGAATCACTTACTTAATCAATGGTCCCAATAACGAACACCTCTAAAGGATAGAGTATGGATTCGGGGTTTCAAATAAACACTTCATGCTCGAACAAGAAATACCCTTGTTAGAATATTTCATAAACGAGAATAAAGAAAGAAATAATCTAATCAGAGGATTTATCAATACTTATGTAATCTCGAGGGTAAGGAGACTCAACGATCCTTTTAGTGACTAGATTAAAAGGGAGAATTCTCAACTAACAAATAAAATGAAATAATAAAAATGGTAGATTATAAAATATTAACAATAAAACCTTTCAATAAAATTGAGGTATGAAGTTGAATAATAAAAAAGTTGATTACGAAAGAGAGGAGGAGAAAAGTAGAAAACGGTGAAAAATGGTAGTGGTCGATGGCGACGGCACGGTGGCGGTGGTGATGATGAAGGTTCAATGGTGGAGATGTGGTGGTGAGGTGGTGGTGAAATTGGTTAGGAATGGAGGAGGTGTGGAAGAATTAAGGAAAAAGGCTTTGTTGATGAGGTGAAATGGAAGAAAAATGAAGAGGAAATGAATGAGCAAAAGAGGGGGTGGCAAAAATGGAGAGGAAGGAAAAAAATGAACATCAAAAGATGTAATTCACCTTGTCCAGGTTCAATGTATGTCACACAAGGTAAAGGTGAAGAAAATAGGCATGTTGAGGGGGCAAAGGAGCACAAGGGAGATCATGGGAATGAAAATGGGGGTTTAAGAGGGAAAGTTGACTAGTAAAAGAGGAAAAAATCTTCCTTTGCATGGTAATTAGGAGTGGACAATTATGGAAGCTTTTTCTAATGCAAAAGTTTCCAAATAAATTAAATAAAATATGGAAAGTGTGGAGACTTAAACCTAAGACCCTTAGGAAATTATTTAAGCTCCTAACCACTAAGCTAACTTACTTCCTTGTTCACAAACTACAACATTTATTTTAAAAACATGGTGTGACATTTGCTAAGATTTGAAGCAAAATTGCATCATATAGAAACTAATGTGAAGGAATGAATTCGAACACAGATCATTAAGGATAATTCCACCACTACTTAATCACTATACTTGATACTTACTTATTATCAAATGAGCAAAAGATCATCTAAAATAAATTCGGGCATGACCACTCTCGGTTCATTAACCCAATTTCTACTAACTCAATTTTTGGGATGTAACAAATATCATTGTTATTTTTGAAGCTTTTTGGATGTTAAATGGTAGAGTTTAAAGCTTTGTTATGGAATAGGATTGTTTTGTAAAGTGGTTTTTAATAAGACTAAAACGTAATGATGTCAAATTTAATATAAAAATTTTGTAATTTTTTATTCTAAAGATTTATTGAAGGACAAAATTGATAATGTAATAAAAAATGAAGCTCAAATATGAAAGATATGTAAGTTTCGATTTTATGGACTATATTGAATAAAAGGTAAAAGTTTAGGAAAATATTGTAAAATGTTATTAACGGGTCATATGCATATGTTTAGACATTATAAGGTATTTGGAATTGTTAATTGAGTTAAATTAGATCAATCGGCCGATAAACGCGGAAAATAAAAAACTGTTGAATAATCTTTGGTGTCATGTTTGTTGTTGATTTGTGTAGGTAAGTTCATATTAGGTTTGTTTTGATTAATACTTATTCATGTTTGTATTATGTATATATGCATTTGAATTTTAATTGAATGATTAGGATACAAATGACATGTTATTAGGATTTAATGTATCAGGTACTTCGTACTGATGATTTCATTATATCAGATACTATGTATCGGTGACTATATTATCAGGTACTTTCTATCGGTGTTCATGTTGTATCAGGCACTATTTGTTAGTGTTTATATTTTATCAGGTACTATATACTAGTGGCTAAGATTTAACATTTTTTTTGAATTCTCCACAGCTCATGTAAGTAGCATTGAGTAATGGTTAATGTCCCTATTTACGGCTCGTGTGAGCAAAGTTATCCCGAGTATTCGAAGTTAATTTACTATATTTCCTCGGGCAACACTAAGTATGAAATTTAATTGAGATAAAAGATGTATTTGAATGGAAATGTTAGCTATGAATTGAATATGGTTGTTATGCATACTATGTTATTTATATGTATGGAATGATGTACTAACCAATTTGGTTATGTCATGAAAGGTGTAAGGTGACCATGGAATAATATGTCTATATGTTATTTTCATTAGTTAAATTACGAACTGTCAGGTACATTATGTTTAATTTCATACAAACTTACTAAGCTTTAAATAACCTTACCTTCGTTTCGTTTTTCTTTCTTATAGATTGTCGAAAATCGTGCAGTCGATTGGATGATTTTTGGAGCTCACACAATCTACAATCTCTTCGGTAGACTTTTGAACATTTTGGTCCAGTTATAAATGGCATGTAAATAGGTGTAATTAGTTATATGATGTGAAGTTAAGAATTATGCTTTTGTGCCAATTTGATGTGAATGATATGTAATGTTAATATTTAAGTTGTGTTGTCATGTTGTGGCATGAATTGGTACTTATGCTTAGAACTATTTTGGTGAATTTTGCTTAATGAGACTTTGGCATTTGAAATGATGATCATGTGGTGGAATTTTATACATGAAATTATGGTGTGCATGATAATGAATGGTTTGATTGTGAATTGTTGGATTGTGGTGCCAATTGTGGCATATTAAGGCACTTAGGATGGATGTTATAAGTTGTATTTTTGGTGCATTTGAATAGGTTTGAAGAATGGCATAATGCATGCTTGTGTCATATGTGAGGGTTTTATAACTTGTTTTGAAAGGTTCTTTTGGTATACACGGTTTAACACACGATCGTGTGCCACACATGGGCATGTGGCACAACCGTGTGGTCTTTATGATTTGGGAGGTGATTGCTGTACATGACCTAAGTGAGTTACACGGTCATGTGACTCTAGTTTGTATAGTCTCAGTCTGTTACACGGTCTAAGAATACAGTCGTGTGACTATAAGTTGAAATTTTGCATATAGGTCCACACTGCTTCAGTTGGTTACACGGTCCGGCGACACGGTCACGTGGCACCCTTCTACAGGGATTCAATTAGTGGCATGGCTTGGTGACACGATCATGTGACTTAGTTACACACGGCCACAGCTTGTCACATGGCCTAAACACATGGTCGTGTGACCCTTAATTGCTAAAATTTCCTTACTTTTTGTTTAGTTTGCAATTAAGAACTTATTTGATTTTGGGTTGATTTGAGAGCTTTTGTAAGCTCGTTTGAGAATTGTTTTTGGTTGTAAATCATATTATACTTAGATTATTGAAAGATTTATTGTTTTATTGAATGTTTAAGTTAAAATCATAGGTGATTCTTGTTGTTAACCGTCGTAGCATCCTATAGCTCAGGTCCAGTGACCGAACCGGGTGTAGGGTGTTACATGTGGAAGGAGATGATCCTTTTATCGTCTCAACCACTATTTCATCCTTCTAGATTAATGGATTCATGGTAGATACAGGAAATTCTGTAGACATTTTAATCATTAAGGCATTTCACAAGATGGATCTCAAGGACACAACATTAATGAAAGTCAATCTAGTATATGGCTTCTCCAATCAACCAATCACAATTAAAAGATCCATTACCCTCCCTATGGTATTAGGAGATAAAGAGCATATAGTCACAGAGATGGTTGACTTTTTATTGTTAGACCATCCAACCGCATATAATGCAATCTTCAGTAGGCCAATAATGGAAATGGCTAAAATGGTCGTACCTACTTTCTGTATGATGGTAAAATTCCAAACACTTTCAAGGAAAGTGTACTTGAAGTGTGACTAACGAAAGGCTCGAGAATGTTATATCATTTCCCTGAAGCTTGTAGAAAAATGGATAGTTCTTCCTCTTCCTCCTCCTTTTACATGTTACAATCATATTCAACAAAACTTATCGGTTGGGGTGAATTTGATTGACAAAAAGGACATAGACTTAGAAGGTTTGGAAGTAAGGTCAGAAGACAACCCTCTAAAAGCTAAGACTATAGAGGTCACAAAATCTTTGTCTTTAAGTGCGAATGATCTGGAGAAAGTCACAAAGATGGCTAGCACCCTCCCGACTGCATAAGAAAAAGTTGTCAAGCTCTTTACTGATTGAATATAAAGATGTTTTTGCTTGGTCCACTATTGGTATGCCTAGTGTACACCTCTCTATTTTTCAACATTCTTTGAGGATGGATCTCCAAGCTCAAATAGTAAAACAAAAAAAGCAGCGGTTTTCCCCAAAAACAAGTACAACAACTAGACAGGAAGTAAGTAAGTTGCTAACTGCTAAGTGTTGGGAAAAAATCTGGTTCAAAAATGGTTTTCTTGCATAACGAAAAATAAAAAATTTGAAAACTGATCTAGATTGTGATATTTATATCAATAAATCCTTTATCGAAATCACACTTGTGTTTTCGGCTAAACGGATCCTTATCGTTCCTAGCTTTCAACTAAATGGCCTTCTTTGTTATTCTCGTACCATGAAATGCTTCAAGTGTAAGCTTGAATGATTCGAATCAAATACAGAACCACAAATAGTTTTATTTGCTTTCAGTGTGAAAGCAAAATCTCTCTCAATAGGAACTGGTAGAATTGTTATTCCAGAAAATAAAATTTATATTTAGAGAATAAAACTCTCACTATTTTCAGGCAGAATAACAATATCTCAAAAGTCTATTTTTAGCTCTACCGGTGCCATCTATTCATAGGGAGAAAAGATGTGAACTCATTGTTGAATTTAGAAGTCTATTTCCAATAGAAAAACGAACTCTTAGTCTAACAAGAAGTATATGGGGCGGCTACCTTAGTTAATTATACTAGGGTTTGTTGTCCCTCTTTTTAAACATGATGGGCTTTTGGGCCTCTCCCATATCAGGTCAAATTACAAGTACTTCCAGGACTTTTAACCCAATACTTTATAATTCGATCCAACCCGATATTTGTTTTTCTATTTCCCAAAATAAACATTTTAAAATTAATTTAAACAAATTAATTTCTCAATTAAATAATTTTCTCAATCCAATTCCAATTCCGCTAAAATCATGACAACTTTACTGTAAAAGAATCTATGAGAAAATATATTTAATATTTCTACATTCAACATATTCATTATGACCAAATGATTTATTTCCGTTTTAAACTCTATTTAATTCGAAAACTATAAATTCATTTTCAGGTCATTTTTATTTTCATTTTGGAAAAAAACTAAATTCATTACCAAATGTTTATCATTTCTCCATTTTTACCATTTCTATCAATTTATGTTCATTTGATTCAACATGCAATTCATTTTTTGTTTCAACGAGCTAGCGGAGGGACCAATTGGTCATATGAGATTAGGGCTCAAATGATTTATAATTAAGTTTCAGCTTTTCGCCTATAACTATAAACTTTTTTAGTCACGAAGTCATTCTATTATAGTATCATGACTGAGCTTTCCCCAATGACATATCATTACGAAAGCAACTCAATCAGTGCTCCTCCAATGATCTTACTATAAATGTGTCATCCTCATAGGATATCCTTAATCTCTTTGGGATGAATTCATTCTTCCAATATGATACTATTTTATCTCATGGTAACCATTACATCTTCCTTCATGAAAAGTCAATTACTATCAAATATTAATCAAGTCATTCATCACAAAGACGAATGACTCGTGGCCACGTTTACTTTTCATCAACCATGTAATGCTAATGAAAGGATACCATTTACCTATATCTCGAGCAATGAATCCTACTGTTGTGAATGACACTATATACTGCAGAAGTCATATACCCAATGACCAACTTTCAATTCTTTATCTATTAAAATTCAAGTTTTTACTTACATCAAAGTATACAAGTCACGCATACATAGTCTGTAATCCAATTAGGATTTAGGTATGTTACACTTTGAACGTTACAAGTGAATAAATCCATAAACGAATTTAGGATCTATTCTTCTTAGGTCTAATTTGATGTACTATCAGTCCATCTAGTCACATCTATGTCTCTATCTTCTAGGAGTCATCCACTCCGATACCCAAGATAAATCATCTCTCAAATTGGACTTGATAGACGACATATTAGTCAGTCAATTGGTTTGCTCATTTACGATTAAACAAAGGCATGTTTAGGTTTGTCTACAAATACAAGTTGTCTTTCCGTATTACGATTCGACCACGTAATATCGCTTAGGATTAGTTTAAACATTAGACAACTGTGAGCCAATATTTGCTTCTATTTTTCTTTGCATGCAAAAACCACATGAAGACAATATACAAAGGGCATTAATGTAATTTATGAATATTTTATTAACCAATTTGTTCGAAAAAATTACAAGTGTACATAGACAAAAAAAACTACACTTAAGCCACCATATCCAACACCAGGTTCATCTATGAAGCCACATACCTAAATTAGTGTTAAACGAGGTAATGGTGCCCAAGGCTAGGAACAAATGGCGAATGTGTGTAGAGTTCACAAATATAAATAAAGCATGCCCAAAAGATAGTTTCCCACTACCTTCAATTGATCAATTGGTGGACTCCTCGATTGGGCATGAATTTATGAGCTTCATGGACACTTTCTCCAAATACAACCAGTCATAAATCAAACAATGAAGAAAAAACAACATTCATTACTGAGGATCAGTTGTTCTACTATAAAATGATGTCCTTTGGATTGATGAATACGAGGGCCACCTACCAATGTTTGGTGAACAAGTTATTTACCAATCAAATCAGAAGATGTATGAAAATATCTGTAAATGATATGTTGGTAAAAAGCACCACGATGGAACAACATATGAATGATTTGCGGGTAAAAGCATGGAAAAGTTACTTAAATCATGAAAGGATTTCTAAGAAATTATATAATTCATAAAACATGAAATGATTACTTAAATCTTGAAAGAGTCAATTAAACCATGAAAAGATTCTAAAAAATTAAGTAATTTGTAATATATGAGAGAAATACTTAAAACCTAAAAGTATTATTTAAAACATGAAAGAGTTCTAAGAAATTAGGTAATTTGTAGTACATAAAAGAACTGCTTAAAAATTTGAAAGTTTTACTTAAAACATGAAAGGGTTTTTAAGAAATTATCTAATGGGTAAATCATATTGGTAGTCACCCAACTATTAGTAAATTTTTTAGTTATACAACTATACAAAGTTACAAAATGGGCACCAAATTATTTGATTTTTTCTTTTTTGATCACCTAACTATTCGAATTTTTCTTCTTTTTGGTCACCACCTGTTAAATTATTAACAAATAGGTAACTTGACAGCTTTTAAAATTGGAATAATAACCACTTTAACCCTCAATATAATTTACTCGCTTTCAGAATTGAGAAGAAATGGAGGCATAATTTCATTAATTTTTTTAATCAACAGATAAATGATAGATTATTTATATTTAAACTCAAAACATGATTTCAACAACAATCAATTATTTGTCGCACACCAGTAGCTCAAAACCTAATTTTAACAATAATAAAATCATTTGTTACTTTAATTGATTTTCTTTTAGGATCTGTTTGTTTACATATAAAATGTTTTACGGAAAATATTTTCTGTATTTTCCTTTTTTTTAACAGAAAATAGTTTGGTCAACAAAAAATGATTTACAGGTCAACGTAAAATAAGCCAATTTTCCTATAAAATGACTTACCTTTTTTAAAAGCGTAAGTCATTTTTCGGAAAAGAGCTCATTTATAGGTAATTTTATTTTTATATAAAAATTAACTTAAATCAAGCTTAATATTATTATATTGATAATAAA
>CM025150.1:6666156-6690137 GCA_013467495.1 Gossypium gossypioides
TAGAAGTTTGAGATATATCAACTTCATCCTTATCAGATTCAACATGCATGGATTCGGTTTTCTCCTCCTCTCCGTCTTTTTCTGTGTTCTTCGTCTCTACAGTGGCTTCTTCTCCATCTTCATCATCACCTTCTGGCTCCATCAACAAATCTTTGGGAAAATCTAAGGAATGTAGGCATAGGTCGAGAAAAGATCTTTTGAAGAGATTTCTTAATGACTTTGTCTTGTCGTCTGACATATCCCTAAAATAGTGTCATTTCTTTTTGAGCTCGGCCAATATTAGTGACTATCATCAGTTATTGTTTCCCTATTATCCGAAAGTTTTGTTGCAACATGTTATGAATATCAATCACTTTCTTCTCATAGTCACTATGGAATATTGATGGGGCAGCATCAAAAGTCATAGGTGGAGAAGCAGTGGATGTAGAGCCCAGATGCCTTGTCATTTCCTCCCTAAAAAATCTCATGGCCGTTTGTTTTTTTATGGCTTCTTTGTTGGGGATTGTGTCTTCATTCGCTTGAATAGGAACATTCACGCTTTGACAAAGCGTCGTAATGTGGGGCAAAAATTTTAAGGTACCGACATTCTTTTGGTAAAAGCGGTGGACTTTTCTAAAGATAATGTTTCCAACATTTATCTTTCCGCTTGTCATAATTGAGTGCAATAATAACAGGCGTTCTTTTGAAATAGTTGAGTTGTGAGTAGAAGGGATGAGACCAGTTTTAAAGAATTGATACCAGACCCTACATTGAGGCTTCAACGATACACGGTCAATGTTGTAGAAATCATTTCGAGAAACTATCCACTTCATTCCCTTTATACATAAATCTGTCAGAACTTGGTTGAGTCTCTCAATTGTCATGGTATTGACAAATTGGGCGTGTTCATCAGGGCTGTCAGATAACCCATATTGCATTGATTGAGTCCTCATCAAATAGCACGAAGACACCGCGCACATATATCAAAGCATTATCAGGAGATGTGAGATGAGTATAAAATTCTTTCACTACCTTAGTGAGGACATCATCGGGGTGGAGACAGAAGATTTGCCACCCATGTTTCTCCACGACAAAATATATTGCTTCAGAGTAGCCCATCAAAGGGGCATCTTGGAAAAAGAAACCTTTTTTTTATACAAAATGGCATTTTCGATATGTTTTGGGTATACTTTTCTTCCGTAATTTTGCTAAAGAATATCCGTGGATGCACAAAGGTGGAAGAATATTGTGCTTGGCGAGCCATCTGAAAGAAAATAGTGACTGGAAAATGAAAAATGTGAGACCTTTATAGTTTTATGGAGTAAAAACAGAGAAGGGTGAAGAAGATGAAACAAAAAGAAATGAATCGACTAGGGTAAAATGTGAGAGAAAATATAGCAGTGATGTGGGGGGTATGATTAACCTAAAGTTGTGCCCTGACATAGAAAAAAAAGAAAAATTAAGCGGGAAAAAGAAAAATAATAGAAAAAATTATTAAACGAAAATTAACTATTAAATGGGCTGAGTTCTACAAACTTGGGTCGTAATGTGACTGCAATAAAAAATAACAGTTAAAGTAAACTTATTGAAGAACCTAAACAAAGAAATTAAAAGCAAAGTACATGAATAAAACAGTGCAACAAAGAAATATTAAGCAGTTCGAAAAGTGATGGAATTTTTATCACGAATTATAGGAGCTCCAATGTAATGCCTTAATCGTTGGCCATTGACTTTGAAAGTAGAACCGGTATTTCTATCTTTGACTTCTACAACTCCATAAGGATAGACATGCACTATCTCAAATGGGTCAGACCAATGAGATTTAATTTTCCAGGAAACAATTTAAGTTTGGAATTAAATAACAAGACTTGTTGTCCAGGTGCATATTGCCATGGAAAAACCTTGTTGTCAGGCCATCCTTTGGTCTTTTCTTTGTATAGCTTGGGAATTCTTATAAGTTTGTGCTCAGAATTCTTCCATCTCATTCAAATCCAATAGGTGGTTAGTACCAGCAGCACTCCAATCCATATTCAATTTATTAATTGCCCAATATGTCTTATGTTCAAGTTCAACGGGCAAATGAGAGGGTTTCCCATAAAAAAGCTTGAAAAGCATCATCCCTAATGGTGTCTTGAATGTAGTTTGATATGCCCACAAAGCTTCATCCAATCTGGATGACCAATATTTGCAGGTGGGATTGACTACCTTTTCAAGAATATGTTTAATCTCTCTATTAGATATTTTCGTATGTTCATTTGTCTGGGGATGGTATGCCGTGCCAATTTTATGTTTAACTCCATACTTGTTAAGAGTATTAGCAACTAATTTGCAGTCAAAGTGTGAACTTTCATTACTAATCAAAGACAAGGGGTACCAAACCTGGTAAAAATATTCTTATGTAGAAATTTTAGTACCGATTTAGCATCATTTGTTGGTAGAGCAACAACTTCAACCCACCTAGAGACATAATCAATAGCTACAAGTATATATACATTGCCCCAAGAAGGTGGAAATGGCCACATAAAATCAATTCCCCATACGTCAATAGTTTCAATTCTAAAATAGTTTGCAAGGGTATTCTATACCTCCTCAATAGATTTCCAATTCTCTAACAGCGATAGTAAGCTTGACAAAATTCATGATCATTTTTAAAATTTTGTAGTAGTTTTCATGACCTCGAAATGTCCTTCATACGGTGCTGAATGACAATCATATAAAATACTTTGAATCTCGTCATCCGAAACACACCTCCGAATTATCTGGTCTACACAGTGTTTGAATAAAAAGGCTCATCCCAATAATATTGCTTGGAATCATGGATAAATTTCCTTCGTCTTTGATTGGTGAGCTCAGGTGGCAACAATCCACTAACCAAAAAATTTACAATAATGCCATGGCAACTAACAGTTACTCATCTGGGAAATCATCCTGAATGCGTTGAATATTACCGTCTTCATTTCTATTGAGTATAAACATGTAATGCAAATGTGCAAGTGTACATGTCGATCCAAGTAATATATTGTTTTAACTAATGAAACTATGCAAAAGAAAGAAAGTATAAATTGATTGAGGGAATTAATGTAATAAATCCCCACAGGGATTGAAAATTGATTAGAATTGGTAAGTATTACTATAGATTTAACTAATGAAACTATGCAAAAGAAAGAAAGTATAAATTGATTGAGGGAATTAATGAATGAACTAATAATATCAATTATAACTAAAAAAATGAAAAAGTAATCTAAATGTCGTGGCAATTCACAAAGAATAAGTAGAGAGTATTTCTGCTGTTGAATGATAAAGGTTGGAATTACTCAGGGAATATTTTCATAACATAATAATGCCATGGCAAAATTTTGACTAAACTACTGCCCAGAGCATTTTACTTCTTTCGAGAGTCAGACTTTAGTTATTATCCTGAGCCTGTGTATGTCTACAAGACTCACGAATGATAACCACACTAACTTTCTTCACCTGTACAGATCGCAACTTCTATGTCTAGAGTGCTGTGAATATTCTTTCAAATACTCACCTTTATCAATCGATTAATAATCTGATGTATTTAATCCTTTTAAATTCAAATCCATCTAAGAACATAATATACAGTCAACTATGTCTAGAGCTTGCATGCATGGATTCAAAATAAGCATAAATCGAATGAAACAGTCATTTTAATTAAAATCATATCATGGGCATTACAGCTAATTCAATATTCACCCAAATATGGGTTGGGCAATGAAATTCGAAATTAAATTATTCATCAACATTCTTCAAGTTTTACGAATCACAGAAATTAAAACCAAGAAAAACAGAACAAAGGTAGAACTGCAAGAAGTTATCGCTGCACTCCAGCTTCTTCTCAAGATTTTACGCAAAACTCAGGGTAGATTTCTCTACCCATTCTTCACATTTGTGATCTCCTCTTTCTCGCAGCTACCCCTTTCTTCTCTTCTAAATTTTTCGCCTAGTTTCTCTACAGGATTCTGTTGCAGAGAAAGAAACTGCTCTCTTTATTTTCTTTTCCCCTCACAAACCGTGTGTCTTTCTTCTATTCTCTCTCCTCCTTTTATAGGGTAGATCTGTCCCTCTCAGCACACATATTTTGCTCTTCGTTTTCAGCATACAAATATTACAGATAATTTAATATTTACCCAAATAATTCTAACCCAAAGATAATTAGCTCATGGTTTGGGCTATGAAATCTGAAATTAAATTATTCATCAATATTTTTCAAATTTTACGAATCACAGAAATTAAAACCAAGAAAAATAGAACAAAGGCAGAACTGCAGGAAGTTCTCGCTGCACTCCAGCTTCTTCTCAAGATTTTATGTAAAACTCAGGGTAGATTTCTCTACCCCCTCTTCACGTTTGTGATCTCCTCTTTCTCATAGCTACCCTTTTCTTCTCTTCTAATTTTTTCGCCTAGTTTCTCTACAAGATTCTGTTACAGAGAGAGAAACTGCTCTCTTTCTTTTCTTTTCTCCTCACAATCCATATGTCTTTCTTCTTTTCTCTCTCCTTCTTTTATAAGGTAGATCCGTTCCTCTTAGTACACATATCTTGCTCATCATTTTCAGGGTGATTTATCTTGTACACGTACAACTGGCTAGGAGTGGCGTGGATTGAGTGTTACGTCATCTTCCTAAAATTTCCATGGCATTTTTGTTGGCAATCTATCCCACCATTTTCTATGGCAATATTTCACCTCCTTTGTTCTCTTTTCCTCTTCCTCTTTTCCTTCTTTTTGCCTATTTCATCCTACCTGCACCTACTACCAAAAACAACCAAACCTCTTTCTAGCAATTAAAATTAACATAAATTTACAGTTAAAACACAATCCAAGCATTAGTATGTAATGCTCTTGTAATAAGTCTAAAATGCAAACATATTTTCTTAGCTACAAGCAAATACTTCTATTTAGAGGCCTGAAATATAACTCTTTTCAAGAGTTATAAATTTCTTGTTTCAATTCGAGACAAATGATCAGCCACTTGATTTTTTGTGCGTTTCTTATTTCTAATTTCTATATCCAGCTTTCACTTTAATACTGAAATTTGATGCAAAACCCAGGGCTGATTTCTCTTCCCTTTCCTTGCATCTGTGATTTGTCTACTCTGTAAGCTGCTACCCTCTCATTTATTTTTTCTCAGATTTTCCACGAGAATTTGATGCAAAGAGAAAAATTGCTATCCCAATTCTTCTCTCCCTAGAATACCCCTTTTCTTTTCTTTTCTCTATCCTCCTTTATAGGGTAGGTCCCTCCCTCTCAGCACACACCTTTTGCTTCCTCTTTTTTAGGGTGGTTTATCTAGTACTAGTACAGTTGTGTTGAGAGTGACGTGGACTGAGTACTGCGTCATCTTCCTGGAATTTCCATGGCATTATTGTTGGTAAACTAACCAACATTTTTCCATGGCAATACTTCAGTTCCTTCATTTTCCTACTCTTTTTCTTTTCTCTTCTTCATTCTGCACATGTTGCCAACAACAACCAACACCTTTCTTCCCCAATAATAAAAGTAAAAAATAATAACATTTATAGCACAATCCAAGCTTTGTTATGCAATGTTCTAAAAATATCCTAAAAATACAGACATATCTACTTAATTACAAAAAAATAGTTAAGTTTAGAGGCCTAAAATATAACTCTTTTCGAGAGTTATCACACCCCCAAACCTGAATTATTGCTTGTCCTCAAGCAAATATGTTTGAATATGCATGAATGCAGGTATGCATGAGTTTTCCATAGCACTACAATTACCTCATACACTGCTAAACTACTTGAAGTATATTTTATACTTCCATTATTAGCAGTCTTTTATCTTAGAAAATTGGTTCAATTTTTATAGGTTTGTTTAGCATTCGAAGTGTAGAAAATGTTACCTAAACACAAAATTTCATAAATATTCATACAATTTGACTATAGCAAGCACCCCCTAATGTACTTAGTTTATCTATCCACTAAAACTCAGTGTCTCTTCTCATAATTATTCTGTTATTGCATACTTTAATTATATATTTTCTTTTTTTCTAGAGAATTCATCTTGTCACATAGTTTCTTTACTTGACAATCTCAATAGAGCATAAACTAGATTGCAAGGTATTACATCACGCCATAATTTGAATGTAAGTCACTCATGAAGCTAAGGTTTTTGACTAAAAAGATAGATGGAGCAAACAACTACCTCCTTATCTACTCAGCCTACTACTACAGTGGAATGCCCCTAAATTGTTTTCTCTTTTTTCTTTTTACTCACTCTTATTTGATCTTGCTTTTTTGATCAATAATAAAATGTAACAAACAGAGTATTAGTGACCTACTCAACAATTTCAAACATTGGAGTGCTTTATAGCGTCTTTTTAATTTTCTTATTAATTTTACCCTTAGCTTTGCCATGGTATTTATTATTACACATTGTTAATTTATTGATCTTAGGCTCAAGAATTTCTAAGTGTATTAAAAAAAACCTATTATAGACTAATTGCAATTATAATTAGGGTATTCTACTTTTAGGGATCAATTTTCGAACAACTATCCTAAGCTAAACATACCTAATCAACTATCACAATTTTTTAAATTTATTGAAGAGTTATTATCCTTATCGAACATCATAGACAAAAATATACTTAGCAAAATTTAGTAGTTATTTAGTAATTTTATTTCGTGTAATGCTTCCTTTTAAGCTAATTAATAGGCACCTTTTCATCATCATCAGAATATGATTTCGTGAGTTCATCAATCAGTTGGTGAACTTTACATTCTTGTGCGGTCATAGGTGCTTTCGAACTTGGTGTGGTGGTAGTGGTAGTGTCTGCAGGTGCAGTAGCTTAAGTCACATCATCATCTTCCTTCTCAGATTTAACATGGACAAATTAAGTTTTCTTTGCTTCTATTTCTTGTTTGGTGGTCTAATTCTTCGCAGTAAGTTCTTCGCCCTCGTCATCATCCTCTTCAGGCTCCAATAATAACTCCTTACGAAAATCAATTAATAGAGGCATTAGACGGGTAAAGTTCTTTTGGAAGGACTTCTTAATGGCTTTGTCCCTTCTTCTAACATAGCCTCAAAATATTGTTATTTCCTCTTTAGCTTTGCCAAGATCAGTGGCTATCATCTTTTGCTATTTTCCCAATTTCTGAAATTGTTGCTGCAGGACCTCTATAGTCTCGACCACCTTCTACTCAAATTCATTCTTAGAGGTTGATGGAGCAGCATCATTGGGCCTGGGTAGAAAAGATGTCAGGGAAGGATTCGAATGTCGTGGTAGATCCTTGATAAAAAATTTTAGAGTAATGTGCTTAGTGATAGCACCTTTGTTAGGGATTCGGTCTTCATCGGCTTAAAGAGGAACATTTACCTTCTGACAAAGCGCAGTGATAAGTGATAGAAAGTTCAAGGTACCGGCGTTTTTCTGAGCACAGCGGTGGATCTCTCGAAAGATAATGTTCCCAACATTTGTTTTTCGTCCCACCATAATCGAACGAAGTAGCAACAGACAGTCCTTTAAGATTATAGAATTGTGGGTGGATGGAATGAGACAATTTTTTAGGAAATGATACCAAACCTCGCAGTGGGGCTTCAAAGTTAGCCTGTTAATAGTGTAACAATCATTCCTTGAGACCGTCCATTTTGTACCCTCAACACAGACATCCGTAAGCACATGGTTTAATCTTTCTCTTGTCATTTTCTTGACAAAATTAGTGTGTTTATCGGGACCATCAAACAACCCGTATTGGGCATTTATCGAGTCGGCATCAAACAATACTGAAGCACGCCGCACATAAATAAAGGCATTTTCAAGAGAGGTAAGGTGAGCGTAGAACTCTTTTACTACTTTAGGGAAAACATCATCAGGATGGAGACAGAAAATCTGCCATCCATGTTGCTCCACGATTTAGGAAATAGTTTCAGTATAGCCCATAAAAGGGGCATCTTGAAAAAGGAATCCTTTTTCCATGCACAGAGGGCATTTGGAGATGTTTTGGTGGTATTTGGTTTCTGGTGTCTTACTGAAGAATGTACATAGATGTGCAGCAGTAGGAGTAGATGGTGTTTAACGAGCCATTGCAAAGAAGATGGTAACTATAATAGTGAAAAATGTGAGACCTTTAAAAGTGTGGGATGAAAATAGAGAGCAAAATAACAGAGAAATAAAGTGAAGGTAATGGGGAAGAGGAAACTGAATCGGCTAAGGTAAAAACTTGAAGGGAAAGAATTCGTGACGTGGGTGATAAGATTGAACCTTAATCATGGTCTGACATAAGTAACAGTGAATATTTAAGCGGGAAAAAATGAAAGACTAGGTAAATTTATTAAACTAAAAAGTGGTTAATAGGATGAGTAGGCTGAGGCCTACAAACCTAGACCGTAACGTACCTACAACAAAAAGAAAATAAAATTTAATTAAATTTATATAATCAACTAAAACAAAGAGATTAAAAATATAGTACTTGAATAAACAATGGAAGAGAGAAATATTAATCAATTTGAAAAAATGATGGAAGTTTTATCACGAAGTATAGGAGCCCCAAAGTAATGCTTTAACCACTGGCCATTGAACTTGAAAGTGGAACCATTTTTTTCGTCTTTGACGTCTACCACTCCATGAGGATATACTTGAACAACTTCGAATGGACCCAACCACCAAGACTTTAATTTTCCAGGAAACAATTTAAGCCTGAAATTGAAAAGCAAGACTTGTTGTCTAGGAACAATTTGTCGTGGAAAAATTGTGTTGTCATGCCATCATTTGGTCTTTTCTTTGTACAGCTTGGCATTTTCATAGGCTTGAGTTCAAAATTAATCGATTTGATTCATCTCCAATAAGCGATTATTTCTAGCATATTGCCAGTCCATATGCAATTTCTTGATATCCTAAAATGCTTTGTGTTCCAGTTCAACAGGCAAGTGGCATGGTTTACCATAAACAAGCTGGAAAGGTGACATACCCAATGGTGTCTTGAAAGCTATTTTATATGCCCACAAAGCTTCATCCAGTCTTGCTGACCAATCTTTTTGGTTGGGATTGACTACCTTCTCCAGAATTTGCTTAATCTCTCTATTAAAGATTTCTACTTGTCCATTCATTTAGGGATGATATGCCATGGCAATTTTATGTCACACTCTATATTTGTTAAGAACATTGGACACTAACTTGCAATCGATGTGTGAACCTTCATCATTGATAAGAGCACGAAGGGTACCAAACTACGTAAAAATATTTTTTTGAAGAAATTTTAGTACCGATTTGGCATCATTTGTTGGTAGAGCAGCAGCTTCAACCCACTTGAAGATGTAATCAACAATGACCAGTATATAAATATTGCCTCAAGAGGGTGGAAATGGCCCCATAAAGTCAATTCCCTAAACATTAAATAGTTCCACTTCTAAAATATTTTGCAAGGGCATTTCATATCTCCTGGATAGATTTCCAGTCCTTTTACAACTATCACGGGCCTTACAGAATTCATGAGTGTCTTTAAACATTGTCGGCCAATAAAAACCAGACTGGAGAATTTTTACAATAGTTCGCATACCCCTAAAGTGGCCTCCATATGGTGCTGAATGACAGTGGTGCAGAACATTCTGAATTTTATCATCCAGAATACATCTTCGAATGATTTGGTCTACATACTGTTTGAATAAAAATGGCTCATCCTAGTAGTACTGCTTAACATTGTGAAGGAATTTCCTACTTCCTTGGCTAGAGAGCTCAGGTGGCAACAATCTACTGACCATAAAATTAACAATATCAGCATACCATGGTAATGCCATGGCAACCAACAACTGCTCATCAAGGAATTCATCTTTAATTATCTGAATATTACCATCTTCATTCCCTGCTTCCAGGCGTGATAAATGATCAGCCACTTGATTTTCTATGCCCTTCCTATCTCTAATCTTCAGATCAAATTCCTGCAACAACAATATCCATCGAATTAATCAAGGTTTGGCATCTTTTTTGGTCACCAAGTACTTAATAGCAGAGTGGTTCGTATACACCGTGACTTTAGTGCCCATGAGATAAGCTCTGTATTTGTCGAAGGCAAATACTACAGCTAACAATTCCTTCTCAGTGGTGGTGTAATTGAGCTATGAATCTGTCAACGTACAGCTGGCACAGTATATAGCATAAAATACCTTAGATTTTCTTTGTCCTAGGATGGCTTTTACAGTAAAGCCATTGGCATCACACATCAATTTGAACAGTAAAGTCCAGTCTGATGCAGCGACTATTGATATTGTGATCAATCACTTCTTCAATTCCTCAAATGCTTGCAAGCATGGCCCATCAAAAATAAAAGATTTTTTTTGTTCCAATAATGTGCAAAGAGGTTTGGATATTTTGGAAAAGTCTTTGATAAATTGACCACAAAATCCTATGTGACCGAGGAAGCTTCAGATACCTTTTACTGAAGTAGGTGGTGGTAATTTCTCAATGACCTTAATTTTTACTTTGTCAACGCCAATTTCTTGCTTTGAAATCTTATGTTCCAGAACAATGCCCTAACAGACCATGAAGTGGCATTTTTTCCAATTTAGCATAAGATTGGTTTCTTGACATCGACAAAGAACTAACTCTAGATTTTTCAAACAGTCTTCAAATGTATCACCAAACACCGAAAAGTCATCCATAAAAACTTTTAAGAATTTTTCCACCATGTTTGAAAATATTGCCATCATGCAACGCTAAAAAGTTGCAGGGGCATTGCATAATCCAAATGGCATTCTTTGAAATGAAAAGGTTCCATATGGACATGTGAATGTGGTTTTCTCTTGTTCAGCAAGAGCTTTGGCAATTTGATTGTACCCCGGGTATCCATCCAGAAAGTAGTAAAAGGCTTTCCCCGCTAGTCTATCCAACATTTGATCGATAAATGGCGAAGGGAAATGATTCTTGCTTGTTGCTTTATTGAGTTTCTAATAATCCATACAAACCCTCCATCCCATGAGAGTACGAATGGGAATAAGTTCATTGCTATCGTTGCTTACCACAGTGACACCCTTTTTTTTGGGTCACACTAAACAAGGTTCACCCAAGAACTATTGGAAATTGGGTATATGATTCCATCATCTAGCCATTTGATAATCTCATTTTTCACAACTTCCTTCATGATGGGATTTAGTCTCCTCTGTTGCACAATAGATTTGCCATGACAATCCTCTAGTATTATCTTGTGCATGTAAATTGTTGGACTGATTCCCTTGATATATGCAATTGAACACCCCAAGGCTTTCTTAGATTTCCTTAAAACTTCCAACAATTGAGCCTCTTGATCTATTGTTAACTCAGCCGAGATAATTACTATCAATATGTTGTTATCTCCTAGATACACGTACTTCAAATGTACTGGCAAAGGCTTCAATTCCAGCATAGAGGGATCTTATATTGATGGTCGAAGAGGTTTAAATGAATAGTCGGGCAGATTTAATGATTCGAAACTTCTCATTAATATATTTTCAATTTGCTAAACTTCCATCAGTTTATCAAGATCTTCGATTATGTATGCGTCAATTAACTCACATAAATCTGCATCATTTTTTGTATTGTTAGAATAAAAATCTTTAATTTTGTATTTTACTATTGTATCAATAATCTCAATAGCATGGCATTCTCCATCAGTATCTGCACACTTCAAGTTAACTGTTGATCATTAACTCTCATATTTAATTCACTTTTTTGGACATCAATTAATGTTCTACTAGTTGCTAAGAAAGGTCTCCCAATTATGACTGGTACCTCTTTATCAGCATCACGTTCCAGAATAATAAAATCTGCTGGAAAAATAAATTTGTCAACTCCTACCAGTACGTCTTCGATTTTACCTTCTGGTTGTGCATAAGATCTGTTAGTTAATTATAGTGTGACAGTTGTAGGTCTCGTTTTTCATATTCCAAGCTTCCTGAAAATAGACATAGGCATTAAATTTATGCTTGCACCCAAATCACATAATGCTTTGCCTACATAATGATTGTCAATAGAGCAAGGTATAGTAAAACTCCCTAGATCCTTCAGTTTTGGTGGCAATTTATTTTTGAGCATTGTTGTGAACCCTTAAGTGAGAGCAACAGTTTCAAATTCTCCTAACCTTCGCATTTTTGATAAAATATATTTCATGAACTTTACGTAATTAAGAATTTGCTCCAATACTTCCACCAATGGTATATTAATATGTAATTGTTCCAGGACCTTCAAAAATTTCTTAAATTGAACATCTTGCTTGGATTTTTGGAATCGCTGAGAAAAATATCCTGGTGGCCTTCCTTCCATTTGTCTAAATTGTTTTGTCGTGAAATTTTTATCAATAATACAAGTTGTATCTACTTCCGTATTTTTCTGGTTGCTCTTTTCCTTTGTAGCTTGCTTCCCTACTGATTCTGAATTCTTTTCATTTGCAAAAGTTGAATTTCCTTCTTCAGTAATGGTGTAATTCATAACTCCTAGTAGCTGAGTACCATTTCATAGTATAATGGCTTTGCAATGTTCCTTCCCTTTAGATCGAGAACTCTCAATATCACTCGGTAATGCTCTTTGTTGTCTATAATTCAATGCAGTGGCAATTTTCCCTATTTAGTTTTCCAAAGCTCTTAAATATGCAGTTTGGCTCTAAATGATAGCATCATTCTTGGCCATATACTCTTTCAATAAGGCTTCCATAAATGAATAACTTGAAACTGAATTTTGCTAGGCATTTTGTCGTGGAAAAGATTGTTTGTTCCTAGGTGGTACACTCGCAGCATTTTGTCGACTGGCATTACTAGCATTTCCCCCTTGGATTACTCCAACTGAAATTAGGATGTTGTTTCCACCCCGAATTGTATGAGTTGGAGTATGGATTTTTGTTGTTGCGATTAAAATTCCTCACGTAGTAAACTAAGTCTGGGTTCGATGGGCATTCATCAAAAATATGATCTTCTCCGTAGTAAACACATGCTAACTCTACTACTTTCATTTCCTGCGCTGCAGATGGCCTTTTCAGTGTTTTAATCATATATGTTAAAGATGATATCTGAGCTGCTCATGCAACTCTTCTGCCAGTTCCAACTCTGGTAGTAAGGTATTGATAATCATTATTTGTTATCCTTTCCAGAATTTCATAAGTCTCGTTGTATGATTTATCAAGTAAATTCCCATTGGCGGATGCATCGACAACTATTCTTGTATGAGCATTCAATCCAGTGTAGAACATTTTCATTTGCGTGCAATGCTGGAAACCACGCATCGGGCATTTTTTCAGTAGCTCCTTGAATTACTCTCATGCTTCATATAATGTTTCATCCTCTAATTGTCTAAACAATGTAATGTTGTTCCTCAACTTGGCATTCATGTTAGGAGGGTTATATCTTAATAGAAACCACTAACATAGTTCATTCCATGATACCACCGTACCTGACGATAATGCATTCAACCATGCTCTAGCACGATCTCGCAATGAGTAAGGGAATAACTTCAGTCGCAGGGCATCTTCAGGAACACCTAGTTGCCTGACTGAATCGCAGACTTCCAGAAAGAGTCGTAAGCGCAACATTGGATCCTCAATAGGGAACCCACTAAATTTCCCAATTGTTTGCATCATTTGAAACATTATTGGCTTCAATTCAAAATGTTGAGCCTAAATATACGAACTGAAAATTCATGGATTTAAATCATCTAAGATCAGCACTCATGTTCTCTGATGGGTCTGTCTCTATCATCTATAATCTGAGGAATATCAGCATCCCTTCTTTCCTAATGTAGTGGCTCTTCTCTAACTTGATCGTGTCTAATTCTTTCCATCTCTCGCAACTTTTTTCTCCTTCGCCTTAAGGTTCTCTCAATCGGTAGATCAAAATAGTACTTTGTATTCTCCAAAATATTTCTATACATGCACTAGCACAAACCTGGACAAGAAAAATAAAAACAACTAATTAAACTAAACTACCAGAAATTAAATAGATAATAACACACCAATTTTTACCAATATTGTCGATCCCCGGCATTGACACCAAAAACTTGTTGCGTGTAAATATGTAATGCAAATGTGCAAGAGTACACATCGATTAAAGTAATATAATGATGAGTGAGTATCGTCTCTACAGGGATTGAAAATTTATTAGAATTGGTTAGTATTACTATAGATTTAACTAATGAAACTGTGCAAAAGAAACAGAGTATAAACTGATTGAAGGAATTAATGAATGAACTAATAATATGAATTATAACTAAAAAAAATGACAAAGCAATCTAAATGTCGTGGCAATTCACAAAGAATAAGTAGAGATTATTTCTACTGTTGAATGATAAAGGTTGGAATTTCTCAGGGAATATTTTCATAACATAATAATGTCATTGCAAAATTTTGACTAGACTACTACCCAGAGTAGTCTACTTCTTTCGAGAGTCAGACTTTAGTTATTATCCTGAGCCTGTGTATATCTACAAGACTCATGAATGATAACCACACTAACGTTCTTCACCTGTACAGATCGTAACTTCTATGTCTAGAGTGTTGCGAATATTCTTTCGAGTACTCACCTGTATTAATCAATTAATAATCTGATGTATTTAATCATCTTAAATTCAAATCCATCTAAGAACATAACATACAGTCAACTATGTCTAGAGCTTGCACACATGCATTCAAAATAAGCATAAATCGAATGAAACAGTAATTTTAATTAAAATAATATCATAGGCATTACAGCTAATTCAATATTCACCCAAATAATTCCAACCCAAAGATAATTAGCTCATGGTTTGGGCCATGAAATCCGAAATTAAATCATTCATCAACATTCTTCAAATTTTACGAATCACAAAAATTAAAACCAAGAAAAATAGAACAAAGGCAGAACTGTAGGAAGTTCTCGCTGCACTCCAGCTTCTTCTCAAGATTTTACGTAAATCTCAGGGTAGATTTCTCTACCCCCTCTTCACGTTTGTGATCTCCTCTTTCTCATAGCTACCATTTTCTTCTTTTCTAAATTTTTCGCCTAGTTTCTCTAAGGATTCTGTTGCAGAGAGAGAAACTGCTCTCTTTCTTTTCTTTTCTCCTCACAATCCATATGTCTTTCTTCTTTTCTCTCTCCTCCTTTTATAGGATAGATCCGTTCCTCTTAGCACACATGTGTTGCTCCTTATTTTCAGGGTGATTTATCTTGTACACTTACAGCTGGCTGGGAGTGGCGTGGATTGAGTGTTGCGTCATCTTCCTATAATTTCCATGGCATTTCTGTTGGCAATCTATCCCACCATTTGCCATGACAATGTTTCACCTCCTTCGTTCTCTTTTCTTCTTCCTATTTTCCTTATTTTTGCCTCTTTCATCCTACATGTACCTACTACCAAAAATAACCAAACCTCTTTCCAGCAATTAAAAGTAACATAAATTTACAGTTAAAACATAATCCAAGCATTAGTATGTAATTGCTCTAGTAATAAGTCTAAAATACAAACATATTTTCTTAACTACAAGCAAATACTTTTATTTAAAAGCCTGAAATATAACTCTTTCCAAAAGTTATAAATTTCCTGTTTCAATTCAAGACAAATGATCAACCACTTGATTTTTTGTGTCTTTCCTATCTCTAATTCGAGACAAATGATCACAACTTCTATGTCTAGAGTGCTGCAAATATTCTTTCGAATACTCACCTGTATCAATCGATTAATAATCTGATGTATTAAATCCTTTTAAATTCAAATCCATCTAAGAACATAACATACAGTCAACTATGTCTAGACCTTGTATGCATGTATTCAAAATAAGCATAAATCGAATGAAATAGTAATTTAATTAAAATAATAACATGGGCATAACAACTAATTCAATATTCACCCAAATAATTCCAACCCAAAGATAATTAGCTCATGGGTTGGGCAATGAAATCTAAAATTAAATCATTCATCAACATTCTTCAAGTTTTACAAATCACAGAAATTAAAACCAAGAAAAACAGAACAAAGGCAGAACTGTAGTAAGTTCTCGCTGCACTTCAGCTTCTTCTCAAGATTTTATGCAAAAGTCACGGGAGATTTCTCTACCACTTCTTCACGTCTTTGATCTCCTCTTTCTCGCAGCTACCCTCTTTTTCTATTCTAAATTTTCCATCTAGTTTCTCCATAAGATTTTATTGTAGAGAGAAAAATCGCTCTCTTTCTGTTCTTTTATCCTCACAATCTGTGTGTCTTTATTATCTTCTCTCTCCTCCTTTTATAGAGTAGATCTGTCCCTCTCAGCACACATATTTTACTCCTCGTTTTTAGGGTGATTTATTTGGTACACGTACAGTTGGCTGGGAGTGGCGTGGGTTGAGTGTTACGTCATCTTCCTAGAATTTCTATGGCATTTCTGTTGGCAATCTATCCTACCATTTGCCATGGGAATGTTTCATCTCATTCGTTCTGTTTTCCTCTTCCTCTTTTCCTTCTTCTTACCTCTTTCATCCTACCTATACCTACTACCAAAAACTACCAAACCTTTTTCCAGCAATTAAAAGTAACATAAATTTACAGTTAAAACACAATCCAATCATTAGTATGTAATGTTCTAGTAATAAGTCTAAAATGCAAACATATTTTCTTAATTACAAGAAAATACTTCCATTTAAGGGCCTGAAATATAACTCTTTTCTAGAGTTAGCAATTTCATATTTCAATTTGAAATAAATGATCAACCACTTGATTTTTCGTGCCTTTCTTATCTATAATTTCTATATCAAATTCCTACCGTAGTAGTATTCATCAAACTAATCTGGGTTTGGTGTCTTTCTTGGTCACTAAGTACTTAATAGCAGAGTGGTCTGTATAAATCGTAACTTTGGTACCCACTAAATAAGCTCGAAATTTGTCGAAACTAAACACTACAGCTAACAGCTTCTTCTCAATAGTAGTATAATTTAGCTGTGAATATATCAACGTACGGCTTCCATAGTAAATAACATGAAATACATTGTCTTTTCCTTGCCTAAGTACTGCCCCTATGGAAAAATCACTTGCATAACACATAAGTTTGAAAGGTAAAGTCCAATCTGGTGCTACGGCTATTGGTGTTCTGACTAGTTACTTTTTCAATTCCTCAAATGCTTGTAAGCACGATTCATCAAAATTGAAAGATCCGTTATGTTCTAACTATGTACATAGGGGTTTGGATATTTACGAAAAATCTTTGGTAAATCGTCGATAGAATCCTGCATGACTAAGAAAACAGCGAATACATTTAATTGTGGAGGGTGGTGGCAATTTCTCAATAACCTTAATTTTTGCTTTGTCAACGGCAAACCCTTGCTGCGGAATTTCAAGTCCCAAAAACAATGCCTTCACAGACCATAAAGTGGTATTTCTCCCAATTGAGAACAAGGTTAGTTTCTTCACACTGAAAAAGAACTAACTCCAGATTTTTTAAACAGTCTTTAAAAGTATCGCCAAACACTGAGAAGTCATGCATAAAATCTTCTAAAAATTTCTCCACTATGTCCGAAAATATTGTCATCATACAATGCTGGAATGTAGTAGGGGCATTGCATAATCCAAATGGCATTCATCAAAACGCAAAAGTCCCATAATGACATGTGGCATTCTCTTGATTAGTAGGAGCTATGGCAATATGGTTGTACCCTAAATAACCATCTAAAAAACAATAGAAGGCTTTCCCCGCTAATCTATCTAACATTTGGTCGATAAATGGCAGAGAAAATGGTCACTCCTTGTTGCTTTTTTAAGTTTCTGATAGTCAATACAAACTCTTCATTCCGTGACAGTACGAGTAGGAATGAGTTCATTGTTATCATTGCTCACCACGGTGACACCCCTTTTTTTATGTACACATTGAATAAGGCTCACCCAAGAACTATCAGAGATTGGGTATATAATAAACTGAGGCTGGATACAATGGGCACTCATCAAAAACATGATCTTCTCTACAATAAACAGATGCTAACTCAGCTGCTTTCATTTCCTGCACTGTAGCTGGTCTTTTCAGTGTTTTAATCATATTCGTTAAAGATGATACCTGAGCTGTTAGGGAAGTAATCGCATCAAGTTTCATTGCTCCAGCAACACTTCTACCAGTCTCTACTCTTGTAGTGGGGTATTGATAATCGTTGTTTGCTATCCTTTCCAGAATTTCATATGCCTCATTATATGATTTATCGAGCAAAGTCCCATTGGCAGATGCATCAACCACCATTCTTGTATGTGCATTCAATCCATGGTAAAACATTTCCATTTGCATCCAATGTTAAAAACCATGCATTGGGCATTTTCTAATTAACTCCTTGAATCGTTCCCATACTTCATATAATGTTTCATCCTCAGATTACCGAAAGGACGTAATATTATTCCTCAATTTGGCATTCATGTTTGTAGGATTATATCTTAGTGGAAACCTCTGAAAAATTTCATTCCAAGATGCCACCATACCTGACGGCAACGCATTTAACCATGCTCTAGCACGATCTCGCAATGAATAAGGGAATAACTTCAATCTTAGGGAATCTTCAGGAACACCCTACTGCCTGAATGAATCACAGACTTCTAAAAGGAGTCTTAAGTGCAATTGTGGATCCTTAGTAGGCAATCCACTAAACTACCCTACAGTTTGTAACATTTCAAACATTGTCAGCTTTAACTCGAAGTGTTGAGCTTGAATATGCGGCCTGACAATTCCTAGATTCAGGTCATTCAAGAATGGCACTACATATTCTTTGATGGGTCTGTCTCTGTCATCTATTATTCGAGGAATATCAGCATCCCTTCCATTCTAATGTAATGGCTCTTCTCTAACTTGATCATTTCTAATTCTTTCCATTTCTAGCAATTCTTTTCTCCTTCTTCTCAAGGTTCTTTCAATTTCTAGATCAAAAGAATATTCTTCAAGTGTAGAAATATTTCTACTCATGCATCAACAAAAATCCTGAAAAACAAAAATCAAAACAACTAGTTAAGTGAAACTAACAAAATTAAAGAGGTAATGACAAACCAAATTTTCACCAATAGTGCTGATCCCCGACAGCGATGCCAAAAACTTATCGCGTGTGAATGTGTAATACGAATGTGCAAGTATACATATCGAATCAAGTAATAAAGTGATGAGTGAGTATCGTCTCCACAGGGATCGGAATTGATAAAAAAATTAGTTATGCTATTACTATGAAATTGACTAATTAAATTGTGCAAAAGAAACATATGGCAAATTGATGAAGAGGATTAGTGAATGGATTAATAAAATCAATTATGAATAAAAAATTTGTTAGGGAAATTGAAATGCTATGGCAATACTCAAATAATAAATGGGAGGATTTGTACTATTGAATGATAAAGGTTAAAATTACTCAGGTTTTATTTTTATATCATAATAATGCCATGGCAAAATCTTGACCATTCTACTGCTCAGGGATTCACTATTGCAGTCTGCTTCTTTCGAGAGCCAGACTTTAAGCTATCATTCAGAGTTTTTGTATGTCTACAGAACTCAAGAATGACATCTAGCCAATTCTTCCTTTCCCTGTATAGATCACAACTTCTACGTCTAGAGTGTTATGAATATTCTTTTAAATACTCGTCTGTATCAACCGATAATAATCCAATCTATTTAATCTTTTCAGACTTAAATCAGATCTAACAATATACCGTACAATCGTCTATGTCTAGAGCTTGCATGCATGCATTTAAAATAATCACAGATCGAATGAAACAGTAATCTACTCAAAATTAGACCATGGGCATTAAAGATAATAAAAATTCACCCAAGTAATTCCAACCCAATGAAATTTAACTCATGGATTGGAATTTCAAATCCAAAATAAAACCATTCAACATCATCATTCAAGTTTACGAATCACAAGATTCAAATCAAAAAATAAAGGCAGAACTGCAAGAAGCTTTCGCTACTCCAACTTTCACTTTAATACTGAAATTTGATGCAAAATCAAGGGTAGATTTCTCTTCCCCTTCCTTATGTCTGTGATTCTGTAAGCTGGTACCCTCTCCTCTCTTTTCTCTTAGATTTTTCAGAAGAATTTGATGCAGAGAGAAAAACTGGTCTCCCAATTCCTCTCTCCCCAGAATTCCCCTTTTCTTTTCTTTTCTCTTTCCTCCTTTATAGGGTAGTTCCCTCCCTCTCAGTACACACCTTTTGCTTTCTATTTTTCAGGGAGGTTTATCTTTTACAAGTACAGTTGTACTGAGAGTGACATGGATTGAGTACTGCGTCATCTTCCTAGAATTGCCATGGCATTATTGTTGGCAAACTAACCAACATTTTTCCATTGCAATACTTCATTTCCTTCATTTTCCTACTCTTTTCTCTTTTCTCTTCTTCATCCTGCACCTGCTGCCAATAACAACCAACACCTTTCTTCGCCAATAATAAAAGTAAAAAATAATAACATTTATAGCACAATCCATGCTTTGTTATGCAATGTTCTAAAAATATCCTAAAGCTGCAGACATATCTACTTAATTACAAATAATTAGTTAAGTTTAGAGGCCTAAAATATAACTCTTTTCAAGAGTTATCACATTCATACTATTTGTCTTGTTTTCATACCATCCAAACTCATTTCTAGAGTTTATTAACTCATTTATATTTATTTTGGTATCATATTCTATTTTCAAACTATTTCTTTACATATTCAAGTGTTTTTTCAATTCTAATTAGGATGTTACGACCTATGGAACCCTAGTAAAATGGAGTCAGATACATGGGTAAACTACACCACACCAAATAGCTTGTAGGAGCTTAAACTATAACACACTAAGGCACTGAAGTGCAAAGCCCGAAAGCATCAAATGCATATTCATATACTAATACATCCCTCTACCACAACGTATTACGATGATCCGAAACAAATGCTAGATCTCGGTGTAACCTATAATGATCTCCGTACAAACACATATCCCGTAGTACATCGCATACAATCCTATTGGCATGCCAATCATATCCTAACATTTTACTAAGTTCACATGGACATCAATTATATATATAAACATTTACATACCTATAATCATCTTACTCGTATATTCATACCTTGTATTCGGTCACATATGCATTTCGTACCTTGTATATTATTTTCTTGCATAACAATTATTTTGTAATTTAGTGCATAGATTGTTTCCCAATCAAATTCACAATCACAACCCTATTTCATCATCAAACACACATATTGCATATTATAAGATATATTTCAATATAATTTTCATATCACATATCATAATTTAAGTATTTCATATTATTTCTCATTTTATTCATTTTAGTCCTTTACCTCGATATTCCATATCAAATTCAATGAAAACCTTTCATATTATCATACTAGACTCACCTCAATGATTCAAAAATCAATAAGCATGCATATAAAATCAAACATTTCTATCCTAAATCATAAAAGTACAAATCGAGGTTTCAATCATCACTTGTTGACGATTTTCGCTTTTCTTTTCCCTTTCGACGATTCAGTGTTGTCATTAGCTACGTATAATCACAAAACATATCACATTATCAGTTTCTAGCCAAATCAAAATCAAATACCAAATTTCACATATTTTGAAATTTATTCAATTTAGTCCCAAAAATTGAGACAAGCATAACTTCAAATTTAGGGCCTCGAATTAGAATCCATTTTCACCTAAACTAATTAGGCATCCTCAATTTCCTATCCCTACCAATAGTTCATGATAATTTTTCATCTTATTCAATTTGGTCTCTAATGTACGAAACAAACAATTAAGCTTTACAATTTAATCGTTTTCATATACTGAGCTTAATTTCTAACAATTTGACTCTAATTTCATTCAATTCTCAACAATGGAAACTTTCAAAAACTTTAACAGTTTTACAAATTGATACATAGGCTGGCTAAATCAAGCTTTCATGATCACAAATATATAAAAATTACAAGAAAATGACTTGAAATCCTTACCTAATTGATGGCCCAATGTTAAACAATAATTTTCTTTTCTTCCCCTATGGAAGACGAAAAAGGAAGGAAGAAAGTGATTATTTTTATCATCTTTTCCACTAACTTATATCTTATTTAGTTAAACTAGTATTTAATTAAACTTAATTAATTAATCTAATCATATTTAATTAGTTTTAATCAACCATTACTTAAATTTAATTTTTGCTTATCATCATTACTTAAATTTAATGATGCTTATCATCATCATCATCCACTATCCAGTATTTAAAAATGGTTTATTTATCATTTTGGCCCTTTGGATAATTACTATTTAAGTCCTTAAGCTTTTTCCTAATTAAAAATCTATAGCGATTGGACTGTTACAATTTAATTTCTATGCCTTAATTACTCACTAATTCGGCTAAATCACTTAACCAAATTTCAATTCATCAATACAATAACTCCGTAAATATGTCTATTAAATATTTACAGACTCGATTTACAGAAACGGGATCCCAAAATCGTCTTTTTTGACACTACTGGAAACCGAGTCGTTACATCTTCAATCAACCAAAATCGACCATCATTTAAAAGGAGATATAATCCAAGACAAATCATTATAGTTTTCAGATAAAGTCTTCAATGTCCAAATAAAATAGCCAACTTGATCCCCAAGTAAAATGATAAGGTTAGGATAAGGATAAACTTTCTATCTCTAAGTCAATCCATCCTTCTTTTCCTTACTCTAATTCAATTAGCACCTTTAAGGATGAAACAAAAAAAAAATTCTAAGATCCCTTTGCTTATGGTAAAAACATATTTGAAGGCTCAAGTTAAAAATTCCAACATCTCACAACACTTAAGTTGTCCTAGAAGGCTTGTTTAAACAAGTGTTTAAGCAGTTGTTTAAACAAGCTATGTTCAAATAGGTGTTTGAACAAATGTCGAATCATCAGCCTTGGATAGGCTTGGTCCTAATAATATCCCCTTTGAATTTTTGGCAAAACATAAGCAAATGGTACATACTCTCCCTATCAAACATGCTTGGAAAGTTCCTTCTAGTATGAAAAATCAGGGGGCACATAGACTTTTCGTCTATGAAAAATAAACATGGCTATTCCACCATCGTATTGATGTCATATGGATGTCCAACACAGACATGCTATAGATATGCCTGGATGCATATGAGGTAGATCGAAATACGTAAAAAAAAGATTAGACACAGTCCTGACACGATCAAGATACTGATGTTAGAAAATCGACACGGGCAGACACAACGATTGGTTAACAAGTGGAGAAGAAGTCATCGCCTATTGAAGATGAGAAGATAAGTTGTCGCTATAGTAGCTAAAAAAATTACAGTTTACCAGATAAGAAAATGTTGAAGATGATAAGGTTATTAATACACGTTGTTTCATTAAACTAGGGGAAAGATCTTTATATATATAGACCACTACAACTTAACAAGTGTTCTACCTTTTCTTCTTATAAATAGATGACATCGGTAGAGCTATAAACACAACTTTGAGAGATTGTTATTCTGTTAAAAAATAGAGAGAATTTATTCTCAACTATTACATATATTTTTCCGGAATAATAATTCTATCGGTTTCTATTAAGAAGAGAGAGTTTTTGTTTTTCCCCCAAAAGGAGAGAGAACCTTTTCTAGTTCTGTCTTTCATTCAATTAGTTTGAGTCCACACTCGAATCAATTCGTGATATGAGAATAGCGGAGAAGATCGTTTGGTAGAAAGTTGGGAACAACGAACGTCCGCCAAGTTGAAAACACAGGTACGAATTTAGTTAAGGTTTATTACTATAAATATCACAAACTGGGTCGAGTTTTAAAATTTTAATTTTTCACTATGTAAGAAAACCGTTTTCAAACCTAGATTTTTTCAATTGATGATAAGAAAAGTAGTAATAATTGAGTGACTAGTACCAAACTTAAAAGCCTATAATTTCAAATTACATAAGGAAAAAAAAAAGAAAAGGAGAGGCCTTTAAAAGGCTAATTTTTGCATATATGCTAAAAAAATTTGAGAAAGTGTACTGAAATTTTTGAAATTTACCGATCTACACTGTTTTGGGAGAGAAAGAGGAAAGTGCTTCCTACAGGGCACGTT
>CM025150.1:6725376-6742328 GCA_013467495.1 Gossypium gossypioides
TGTTTTAGGCGTTGTCCTCTTTTTTTTCATAACAAAAAAAAAAAATTGTTACTCACGTAATAACCTTTAACATCATTTTTTTTTATTGTCATGGAAAAATTTTCAAGAACGAAATTTTTCGTTGCAATTAATAATTTCAAAATTAAATTGTTACATTTTATAATTATTGTCAATAAAATAATATTTTTAAGTGATTTTTTTTATTATTATGTATAAAATTAATAATCACAATGATAAATATATTACTGCAATTAGAACCCAAAAGACAAGGCATCAATACCGATTGAGTCTTAACTCGATTGACATCAACATTGTTGTCAATGCAGGAGGATGGGGCTTTGAGTGCGCTAAAGCGTATTATCCTCCTATTTAAGGGTTGGGGAGGGGTTATGGGTTGTTCTAGGCATTGTATCAAAAAGAGCAGATATGATAAGAACCTATAATGAAATTAATGTGTAAAAAAAAGACAAAATGCATCAATGACTTTCAAAAGCCGTTGATAATATAATAATATTTTGTAAACTTATCTACTTAAAGAAGTTGTAACCACAAGATTTGTTGTTTCTATTAATAATTTTTCTTTCTGAACAATACTATTAATAATCCTAAAATCCCAATAGAGGTGCAAGGCCGGCTGAACTGAAAGTAGGTCCAAATGATGATTAAATCATAATCTGGGATTGTTGTTGACCGTGAATCCATAATTTTGGGGTCGAATCATAAAGCGGTTGTGATAATGGAAATGCCAAAAGCAATGGATGGGCTAGATAATTCAATGCAGGATATTCAAATACTAATTGGAAGGGAAATTCACAAATCACTAATAGACAAGTATCATCAAAAAGACTGGTCACGACGAAAGAAATTACCAAGAAGGGCTTCAAAGCTTGAAAAAAGGTTGGGGTGAAGTCACCGGTAAAGCCCCTTTTGATGGATTAGGTGCATTTGGCAGTGCCGCAGCTTGACATTCATAATGGCATCTTCGTGGATGAGGATGAGTCTGATGGGAACGTGCCTGGAGTGGTAATTGAAGATTTGGGTAAGGATTGTTAAGGGAATTGTTCGGTGTTGTTTTTAAAATTGTTTTAATGATTAACCATTGTATTTGGAATTGTTAAGGGGTAGCAAGCCCTAGATTCTTCAGATTTTTTAAGGAGGTTTGCAGGAACAGGAAGCCGGATGTTGTGGCATTGTTTAAAACCAAAGTCAGTGGTGCTCGGGCAGATAGGTTCATTATGAAATCTAGGTTTCAAAATTCATTTAGAGTGGAAGCTTGTGGTTTTTCAAGTGGTATTTGGGTATTATGGAATAATGAAGTTGAGGTTGATGTTTGTGAGGTGAGTTCCCAATTCATCCATTTTCAATGTAATTCTCATTTTTTTTGTACGATATACTTTTTTCACGGCAGTCTATACGAGCCCTAATCCTGTTAAAAGGAACATGCTTTGGTCACTTTTTCTATCTCTTGCTCTTGTGGAATTGTCCCCTTGGTTGTTGGGGGATTTTAATTTTATAATTTTGGTGGACGAGAGGAAAGGAAGGGTTGAAGGTCATAATGGGATTAGTCAATTTTTTAATAAATTTATGTTCGATGGAGGCCTTTCTGATGTAAGATTTTTGGGATCGAAATTTACTTGGGTTAGAGGTAACTTGATACAACGGTTGGATAGATGTTTGTGTAATGGAGCTTGGCTGATTGAGTATCAGGTTACAATGATGATACATTTGCCACGAACTGGGTCGGATCATAGGCCCTTTTTGTTGAGTTGCTCTCCACAACCATCAGTTATTCCTCGTCGACCATTTCTATTCTTGGCAGCTTGGCAAACTCATCTTAGGTTTAAGCAATTTGTGCATGAGAAATAAGTTGAGGAAAAGTCTCTCGAAATGAATATTTGTCGCTTTACAAAAGTAGTTCAACATTGGAATATGGAGGTTTTTAAACATATTGGGCGTTAGAAAGAAAAACTCGTGGCTTAGCTAAAGGACATTGAGTCTTGTCTTGAAAGGTATGATTCCTGGTTCCTTCGGGAGTTAGAAAAAGAGTTGAAGTTAGAACTTAAGACAGTGTTGACTCAGGAGGAATTGTTGTGGCAACAACGATATTGGAGAAAATGACTAGTGGAGGGGTATCGAAACACCAAATTTTTTTCACTTGAGTACGATATCGAGACATCGATGTGATTCTATTCATGCTTTGAATACTACTGGTGGTTATTGATGTGAGGAGTCGCAAATTCTTCGAAGTCATGCTATCAATTCTTGCACTCGAATTTTTCTGTAGGATAACTCGACAAACCCTCTGTATGCAGTTAGAGGTAAATTTCATAGAATGACTAAAAGTACTTTAAGCTTATTAATTGATCCAGTTACAGAAGATGAGGTGAAAAGGGTGGTTATGAGTATGCAATCGCTGAAAGCACCAGGCTTTGATGGTTTTTTTACATTATTTTTTCAAAAGAACTAGTAGATTGTTTGGTACGGTGTTGTAGAAACTATTCAAAAAGTTCTGGAAAAGGGAGAGTTGGAGGAAGGCTTGAATAAGATGATATTGACACTAATTCTAAAGGTTAGGATGCCAAAAACTATTAACCAGTTCCAACAGATTAGTCTTTGTACGATTATTTATAAGATTATCATAAAGACTATTGTTAACAGACTTAAGAGTTTGTTGATAGCTTGGGTACATCCAAATCAGGTTAGCTTCGCATTAGGTCATCATAAAACGGATAATATTATTATAGCCCAGGAGATTATCTATAACAGCCCATTTTTAGTGAAATCAGAACAGTGGTTTTGAAACCACAAATTTGATAATAAATTATTATTTTATTATTATTATAATGTCTATGGGATGTTAGTAGGGTCGTATTAAAATTTCGTTAAGAAATTTTAACGTTTGCATGCTTAATCATGTAAAAAGGACTAAATCATAAAAAGTGCAATAGTAGAATTCTAGTAGTTAAAGGGGTCTTAAAGCTATGAAATTATAATTTTATGGACTTAAAGGATAATTAGAGCAATAGTGTGGTTAGTGGATATCCATGATGTGGTTTTAATGAAATTTTAATAAGTTGTTAAGGTTAATTTTGTAATTAGATAAAATAAGTTAATGTTAATAATAAAAGATGAAATAATACATTATCTTCCCCATTTTGAACCCTAAGAACCGGTCACCATTGTTAAGATAGGGAGAGAGTTTCGATCAAGCAAAATTACCTTGCATGTAAGTGATTTTGAGCCCGTTTTTAATTATTTCTATGTTTTTGAAGTAGTTGTAGCTTAATCTAGCTATCCCAAGGATCAATTGGTAAAACTGTTAAAGATTTAGAGTTGTGCCATGAATGCTCTTGTGTGATTCTTAATATTTAATGGTAGATTATGAGTCCTTGTTGATAAATAAACAAGTTTTGTAAAGTGATTTTTTGATGAAAATGACATTTAAGGACTTATTTGTAAAATTAGTAAAATTTAAAGTTAAATTCATGAAATGATGATATTTATGGATTGATATAGGTCCCTAGAGAGTTCAGCTAGCATGAGATGAGGATTAAAATGTTTAAATTTCAATTTATGAGCTTAAGGACTAAATTGTGAAAAGTTAAAATGTTAGGGGAAAATAGAAATTTTGCAAAAAAATATATGAAATATGGACTGAATTGAATAATAGAAGAATTAAATAGATTGATTTTGTCTATTTAGATCAAGATAGACCACGTACGGACCTAGATCGAGGAAAAGCTAAAGTCTCGGATTAGTTGATCTCGTTGCTACATCTTTGTCATCGAGGTAAGTTCGTATGCATAAGTATCGTTTCTAATGCTATTTTCGATTATATGTTATTATGTTAATTTTCATATAATTGAATGATGAATATCCAACAACTCTATGGTAGTTATCGAGCCCCGTTTAAACCTTAGGAATTCATAGGATACAAATGACATGCCATTAGGGTTTTCATGTTTCGGGTGTTGGTCTTGAATGTCCTATCGATGGCTAAGGTCCTGCATATATTGCGAATACTCCATAGCTCGTGTGAGCAGTATCATGTGGCTTACATTTCGACCCACAACTCGTGTGAGCAAGCCCATTTCACAGCTCGTGTGAGCAACGATGTAAAGGAAATGTTACGGTTATATGTTTAGCACACTTCGTGTGAGCTTTCTTGAGTATCCGATGATATTCTAAATGGTTCAACGGGCATGAAAAGGAAAGGAACGGTAACTGTTCAAATGAACTATATCAAAGTAATTATGAAAATGATTGAAATGGTAAGCTTCAATGGATGTATACTTATGTTTATGAAAGTGATGAATTCAAATAAATTATATTCATGTACAAATAGTTTACCCCATGTCAATTCAAGTAAATTATGTTTAAATGCACTAACATGTGTTGTTGATGGTGCTTAGGCTTGTTCCAAGCTTGTGGTTGGATTATGTTATGTTTAATCTTAATGTTATGTATTGAAATGGTAAGTTATGTTCATGTTTTTTGAACTTACTAAGCATTATGTGCTTACATAGTTTTCTTTCCTATGTTTTATAGATAATCAAAAGCTCAATCGGTGGAAGCTCGTCGGAGATCTATCACACTATCCAACGAATATATCAGTAGTTTTTTATGTTTTGGCCAAGGTTACAATAACATGTATAGGTGGACTTGTGTTTGATGTTAGTTGAAAGTTGATTGATGATTTTGACATGTATAAGTTGTTTTGGTACCATTTTCATAATGGTTGGATTGTGTCATTTTAGTGCTTGTGATGCATGAATGGTATGGCTCAAATGGTAAGTTTATGAATGGTATGGCTCAAATGGTAAGTTTTGAGATGGAAATGAATTAGATGTTTATGATGAAATGTGGTCAAGTATATATATGTTTAGGTAAATTTGTATGTTTACATTTGAGGTGCCTTGTATGGCATATTGGTTGAGTGATATTGGACTATTGAATTGGTCATTTCATGTTGGTTTTGGTCATGTCATGATGCCTTGATCATGTGCTCAAAATGCTTGTAGGTGGTTGCATGAGTTGGTGTTGGAAATTACTTGAATTTGGCCAATTTCATGTCCACACGGCCTGAGACACAGGCGTGTGTCCCCTATAGGTTTTAATACATGAAAGTCAAGCTGTTACACGGCCTGACACATGAGCATGTGTAGCTATTTTAAAAGTTACAAGGCCTGGCACACGGGCGTGTGGCTTGGCCGTGTGACCCAACTCAGAAAGTTACACGGGTAAAGACACGGCCGTGTGTCCCTATTTCGATTGTTACACGGCCTGAGACATGGGCGTGTGTCTCAACCGTGTGACCCCTGCAGTTCAATTTTTCTAAAATTTTCTTAAACTTTCCAAATGTTTCCAATTTAGTCCCGAATTATTTCTAAAGTTTTATTTAGGGCCTCGAGGGCTCGATTAAGGGACGATATGTATGTGAATGAATGGATTATATCATGTTTATGCCAATGTTTAAAATGTATGTATAATGTTTAGTTTGTATGGTAATGCTCCGTAACCCTATTCCGGCGACGAATACAAGTTAGGGGTGTTACATTATCCATTCCATGGGGAAGAAAAAAGGTAGGAAAGGGTGTATAGAAATAAAATTGATTTAGAGAAGGCTTATGATAGACTGAATTGGGCGTTTATAGATTACTCTTTGAAAGATGTTGAAATTCTTCAGCAAATGATTATGCAATGTGTAATGTCGGTTCAAATGCAAGTAAATTAGAATGGAGAGCTTTCGAAGCCTTTTTCACCTTCACGAGGTATCCATTAAGGGGATCTCTTGTCACCATATCTTTTTGTACTTTGTATGGAGAGGTTGGCTCAAGAAATAACGTAGGAGGTGAATAGTGGAAGATGGAAACCAATTAAACTATTTCGAGGCGGGCTGCTATTAGTAACCTTTTTTTTGTGGACAATTTGATATTCTTCACAGAAGCATCGACAAATCAAATAGAGACTATTAATGAAGTATTACGACTTTTTGTGAGAGTTTTGACCATAAAGTGAATCGGGATAAATCCCAAATGTTCTTTTCTAGAAATGTTGATGCAACGATTGCTATGAGTCTGAGTAATGGGTTGGGCTTCAATAATGCTGATGATCTAGGTAATTGTCTAGGGGTACCCCTTTTGCATAGAAGGGTATCCAAGGATACATACTGATATTTGATCTAAAGAATGAGCCAAAAACTTTCAAGGTGGAAAGCAAGGTTGTTGTCACTTACGAAGAGGATTACACTGGTAAAACATGTCATTGCTACTATTCCTACATATGTTATGCAGATTATGATGATTCCGAGGGTAGTGTGGTTATAATTGGAGAAATTTAGCGAGGATTCATGTGCGAATCAACAAAAGATAGAAGAGGGATTAACTTGGTTGGTTGGAGTCAAATTTCTAATGGGATAAAGGAAAGGGGATTGGGATTTTGTAGGATGTAACACCCTATACCCGACTTGGTCGCCAAGCCCGAATATCAGGATGCCACACCACCGTCTCATGTCATACACAACAAGTAAAAGCTCATTGTAAACGAAATGTCTTCCATATCATCATTCGTATAGTTTTTAAGTCAATCTTACTCTTCAGTTATCATTGTTACATGCTAATCATACATCAAATATTATTATACTAATAATTAAACATGTGTAAGGTCCATTTAGCAAAATCTCAAAACTAACTATATAGGTATCGACACTAGAGCATGGGTATCCATATTTTCGACACACGTCATCGATACCGTATGGAAAATCGGTACCAAATCACCATTCTGTTTCTCGTCTAAATTCAAAACATAAGAAAATATTGGTACCTTTTGAAAAATATCAGAAATTTTGCCCCGAGTATCGATACTCGTGATATGGTATCGATACCAAATTACGATTCTGACTTCCTGCACATTTGAAAATCACAAAGGTATCATTTTTAAAGCACGAGTATCAATACATCTGCTCCAGACAGTAAAAATTCAGCATATATAAGCATATAAATCATTCCAACATGAATCTATTCAACATGCATCTTTTACCATATCAAATAAACGTCAAAGCGACTATAATCACAATTTCAAACATCAAGAATAAGTCTGAGCAATAATCAACATATCATGATTCAAACCTTTAAATCTTGAGAACAAATAAACTATGGAAACATCCAAAATATCACGGAAAAATTCATGCAACAATTCTACCACATTGCCTTTATTCCCCTAAAATATAAACAAATTAATAACACCTACGAAATAAAGCTAACGTCTTTCTTGGATATCCTCTCATAAACCACACTGCTCACACTGGCACACAACTAATCTGCAATGGTCTAAAAGAAGTGGCTGAGTTTAATAAGCTCAGTGAATGCTCACAATGTACACACAATATCAAAGGTTAAACAAGAGCATACTACAACACATTCACAATCATATTCTAATCAGGTCAAAATAACATATTCACGTTTCATTAAATCATAAAACTAACATATACTTCTACATGCAATTACACTAAACTCGTTTGTATATAATTCATTTAACAATAATTCAGCAAGACTCAACAACGAATATATGCTTTAATAACCCACAAATCTAGCTGATATATTCACATGCATTCACTAGTTAAATGGAAACGATCCAAACCACAATTACATACACAATTTACTATAAGAACATACTAACATTTTCATGAAAAGTAAATCGACTCATTTAACATATTATTCCAATGTTTTTGCGTCCATCTCACATTGTATTATTACAACATATAAGATAACATTTAAACGATAATTTGCATAGCAATCACATACTCATTTAGGCATACATCACACTACACATATATACATTTTAAGATAATTTGGCACTTAAGGCTATGAAACATAAAAGTGGGCTCTACCACCACACATCAGATACACGGATCTCCAACTCACCAAATGACTCATAAAGTCGAACATATCCCAAAAGTGAAGCATAAAGCTAACACTCTCTAACACACCAAACATGTCTCGTTGAATGGAGCTTAGCTCACATTCTCTTATCTCTCCAACATGTCCCAGAGCCTCAACGCCCAAATCACAAAACACATATAGGCAAGTACTCACAATGCTATGGCATGCCAACTATATCCAACGGTCTTATAAGGTCACAAGGCCAAAATATCCACAACTACACAATTTTAATTATTGATTTAATGCACTTCATCTCTAGTCATATTCATCAATTCACATCACAAACTTGTACACAATGTATGCTTGTTGAATTCACATTCAATTGCACTTAAAGTGCGACAATAATGCTCATTAAGCCATCATGTATCCAACCACATATGAGTGCATTAAAATCAATTTATCACATACATAACTTGTCACATTAGCATTACATTCCATAATTCAACACATATGTACTTACCAGTTTTTGCACACTTCCATTGCACATTTATATTGCTAGCACAACATCATCACAACACAATACAATTCATAATAGTCATCACACACTTCTCATATCACAATATCGCATCGTAATAATCGATCCATAAATATTCTCATAATTACATAATTTACCAAAAATAAAACAAAGGAGATAGAAAGCTTACACTCGAAACTTCGGACAGGGGTTTGGGCTGTTCACAAGCTCCCAAATAACACTATGAATCATCTCTACTAGTAGCAATTACAAACACTCACCGATTGCACTTTCGCCGAAAAGTCGAAAACTCGAAAATTTAAACTAGCTTTTCCTTGCCTTTATTTCTACTCGTAGAAGGTCATATCGATTCCAATGCTTCAAAAAAGTAAATCACACAACAACGTAATCAACATTTAGCCAACGACTTACATCAAACAATCTGAAAACACAAGCCTAAGCTAGGTTCTTTTTTGACCGAAACCTTTGATATAGAAAACTTAAAAATTTGAATATCTCAGTCTATACTTAATCTTTTTGTCTAAAACAAATTCCGTTCATCTTATAATTCACCTACGACTAATTCCCAACCTTTAAACTACACAAAAACACTCAATTCATAGTATCAACTTTTTCGACAAGCCTATGGCAATTTTAACGAAAATTCATTAAACTCAAAAATTCTTTAACGAAACTTCAAAGTAAGTTTAGAAACCTTCTAATCAAGTTAAAACAAGTTGAAAAACACTTTGAAACTATATTTTTAACCAAAATCCAAAAATCCACCATTAACAACCTAATTTTTGGCTTTTATTTAAAATATGCAATTTAATAGCTAAAAATTCCGTTTAAAAGACCAGGTGTCATTTAAAACTAATTAGGAATTAAATCGTTACCTTAGTTGATGAAAAACTGAGCGTTTGATTGAGAAACCAAAAAACCCTCAAGCTTGATAATGGAGGAACCTATGGTGTTTTTAGGTGTTTTTCTTGAATTTTATGGAGGTTTAATGGTTTGGAAAGTGATAGGAATCAAAGAAATAGAGTTTAGGAATCAAAACTTGAATGAGAAGAGCTTGGGAAATCAAGGGACAACAACCAAAATGGATGAGAGAAATCTAACGTGGGTTTTATAAAGATGAAGGCAGGAAATAGGTTAATTTTAAAACTTTGGTATTATTTCTCTGTAACTACTCCTAATTTGAACCCTTTTACAAAACAGTCCTTATTTCAAAATTAAAGGTATTTAAAACTCATTTTTAGAAATTTATTTAATTTTCTAAAAACCATAATAAAAAACATTACCGATATACCATGTCACAAAATTTCGAACATTCTAATACTGAAATTCCTAAAATACCCCTAAAACTCCTAGGCCCTATTTTCAGGTGTTACATAGGATGATGGGTTTGAACCATTATTTCCTTATGAAATTAGGGCTCAAACTTGTACAAAATTCTAACTAATTGTGGATTCAAGTTCTACATACCATATATAAGTGGCAAGGAGTACTTTTTAAATCTATTAGGAAGGGAGGATGTTCAAGGTTATGGAGTGGCATTAGTCAAATAAGAGAAAAAGTTAGGAAAGGAATATGTTGGCAGGTCGAAAATGAGAGGCTAGTTAACTTTTGGCATGATTCATGGTGGTTACCTAGATCGGGTCCTTTAATTAAATATATTACGTCGTCAAATTTTAGACCACCAAAGTTCCTACCAGTGGCAGATTCAGTGGATCCAAGTGGTTGTTGGGCATGGGAAAGGTTCCAGTAGTTAGTATACAGAAGGTAGAAGTCATTATTCCTTCGACCCAAAATGATCCAGATGATGTACTGGGGTGGAATCTAGAGGCCAAAAGTAGTTTCTCTATTAAGTCAACTTATACTCTTTTACAAAATAATAATGATTTGTAAAGGAGGTGTGGCGCTTCGAAGGTCCTCAATGAGTGCACTCATTTCTCTAGATAGTGCTTAATAATGGCCTTCTGATGAATGTAGAGTGAGTTAGGAGACATATTGCTCTTGAATAAGGACATTAATCATGTGCTTAGGTTGTGTTTCTCGGTAGTTTCGATATGGTTTATTCTCATAAAGCCTTCCAGATTTTTTGAGTTTATGAATTTAGATTGGAGAGCTCGGTTTATTACGAATCTTTCTAAACCTGAATACTTTCCTTTTTTTTCTAACAGAAAAAGGCCCAAAGGCCACTACCTCTATTAAGATGAATAAAAAATTACAAGATTATGGATATCTCTAAGATACCCCATACCAAAAGACAAATTACAACGATTATTCAAAGCAATATTACAAATTTTATCCGCTACTCTGTTACTATCTCGGCCTGTCTACATAACATCGGCTTCAACAAAGAGATCTATCATGCCCCTAGAATCTTTGACCCGATGGCCCAAAAGAGTAATGTCATCATGATTTTTTCGAAAATGATTTACTAAACTCGCACAGTTCGACTAAAAAATGACCATGTCGAAGTTAAATGAGTGAGCTAGAGTGATGCCTTCAATCAACGCGTCTAATTTCGCCCACTCCACACTCATAAGTTCTTCCCTGTAACCCTCACTACCCCCAAGGATGAAACCATCACTGTCATGAATAATAACCCCAAAACTAGTTTTGTTATTAAACACGGTGGCATCCACATTAACCTTAACAAACCGATCAAGGGCATCTCCCACTTTTGGGGGCTAGTAGTCAAAGGAAGAATTGGTTTATTCTAAGGTTATGAATCCGAAAATCATGACCAAGTGTCTTTGCCCTCTCCCATACCACCCTAGTATCATCATCCTTACTGCGAAAGATAGCATTGTTGCGGCAATTCCACCCATTCCAGAGAATCGTGATTAAGTCCTCAAAAGCCTTTTTTTTTCCAACAATCACATAGCATCCTTCAACCAATCAATGCATCTCTCGTAATCATTTTCGAGAAGTCGACCATCAAGCCCACCAAGGACGAGAATAGCACAGGCTTTCGTGCAGTCTTTTAGAGCATGAATAACGGTTTCTTCCCCACCACCACACCTCCAACAACCCCTCTCAACGCTATTTTTAATGGATGAAATTTTAACATTCATTGGGAGCAGATCATGTCCCACTCTCCAAGCAAAAATGCAAATTTTGCGAAGGATCCGAAGCTTCCAAATAACATTCAAAGAGTCGGTGAAGGCCAAAATTGATCCTATTGTGCAAAAGCCACAAGTAATCCGATTTTGTAGTGTAGCATCCGTGAGTATTATAGAACCAAATAACTTTATCACTCGAACCATTAAGGATAATGGGCAACTCACAGATTTGATCCCCTAAAGTCACCCCATAGAGCTCGCAAACACGATCACCATGCCAAGCAAAGTGATTAGGAATCAAAAAATCCCGCACCACCCTTTCCCGAATGTCAACACTTGGATAACACAAAGAATTGCCATCGAACCCTTCAAAACTCCACCTATCCATCCCAATTATGACTCTTTTACCATCACCAACTTGCCAACCGAAGCCCGCTTCAAAGGTTTTAGTTGTTGTCAAGATACTCGTCTAGGAGAACGAAGGCTTATCAACCTTTTTAGGATGGAACACATCACCGTCCGGGAAATACTTAGAATTGAGGATATGATAGCAAAAGGTGTATCTGTGGTTTAAAATGTGCCAAACTTGTCTCCCCAAAAGCACAAGATTGAAAAGCCTAAGATCTCTGAATCCAAGGTCGCCCATCCCCTTTGGTATGCATAATGTATCCCACGCTAACATCGCCCACCCTCGTCCTTTGTCCTTGCTAGCCAATCAAAAGCTATACATTTTCGAAAGAATCTCGTCCGTTGTACCCCTGGGAGCAAGAAAAACTAAAAAAGCATAAGTAGGCAAGGATTGTGACACAGCTTTAATAAAAACATCCTTACCATCATATGATAAAAGCCTTTTTGACCAGCCATTTACCCTATTAGAAAAACGATCGATAATGTGTTGGAATGCTCTCATCTTCTTCTTCCCAAAAATAAGCAAGAGACCAAGATAATTATCTATTGTTTCGACTACCCGCATCCCCAAAGCATCACCAAGGTGCAACCTCTAGTTACTCGAGGTGTTTGGACTAAAATACACCATGGATTTAGAGAGGTTAACCTTCTAACCTAAAACTTTTTCAAACTCCCAAAGAATGTCCTTAATAGCCTCAACCTCCTCTACCCTATTCTAACAAACAAGAATGCATCATCCGCGAAGAAAAGGTGATTGATGCGAGAACCATTCTGGCTAGCCCGAATACCCCGAATTTTCCCCTCCTCCTAAGCAAAAAGAAGCATCCTAGAGAAGGCCTCCATGCAAAATAATAAAAGATAGGGAGAGAGCAGATCCCCTGAATGAAAACCTCTCTCAGGAATAATCTCCTCCGAAAGGACCGAATTACACTTAACGACATACCTTACTGATCGGATATATCGCATCACTTTCTCAATCCAACCAACAGAGAAACACAACCAACCCATGACCCTTTCCAAGAAATCCCACTTGACCCAGTCGTAAGCTTTACTCATATCTAGCTTAATGATGAAGCCTTTGTTCGGGCCATTTTTATAACTCTAAAGATAATGCATGAGCTATTGGGCAATGAAAATATTGTCGTGAATCATACGCCCCGGGATAAAAGCACTCTAATTTTGACTAATATAAGGCGAAAGAATGATCTTTAATTTGTTAGCAAGTACTTTGGACACCATCTTATCAACCACCCGACACAAACTAATGGGCCGAAAATGAGTCATGTCCTTGGGATCCTTACTCTTTAGAATGAGGACCACAACCTTATCGTTGATACCCACAATATCCCTTCTCCCATTCAGAATCTCACGACAAAATTGAAGCACATCCTTACCAGCGACATCCCAATTTTCTTTATAGAAGAGGCCCAATAAACCATCAATGCACGGAGCCTTACAGGGGTCTATTTGATTGAAGGCCTCCAAATTATCCTTATCTGTTAACCGCTTATCCAACACGTTATTCATCTCCAGATTAATGCATCTCTGAATCTGACCAAGAAATCTCCCATCATTACCATTAGCCTTAGACTTAAAAAGTTTATGAAAGTAATCCAAAGCCACACCACATACATCTTTCGACCCATCCACCCAATTTCTACCGGCATCAAACAGACCTTCAATTATATTCCTTTTAAATCAACCAGTAGCACGAACATAAAAGAAGCGAGTATTATATCCCCCTCCTTAAGCCACTAAATACGAGATCTTTAGGCCCAATAAGATTCCTCCTCAGCATATAAGTACTCTACCTGAGCACGAGTAGTCCTCAACATCTCGGTATTTGAATCCATGCAAGGCCCATTGATAAGTCTATCAATCTAACCAACCAACCGGTGCATACGACTTTTCATTCTCTTAAACCAACGATGTTGCCACAAACCAAGTTGAGAACGAACCCCTTCAATGCTCGCCATCACATTCTCATTCCTTTGACCCCAAGCCCATTTAATAATGTCCTTAGCCTCGGGTCCCTCATGACCTCCCTCAGCTTACGGCCTAAACTATCTAAAAGGATGGCATCATGATCCAAATTTGCTTGGCGAACAACTTCCGTAGAAAGAAACAGGACCTCATCCAACCAACTAGGTGCTGACACCAAAAATCTATCAATCCTCTCCTTCACCAAACCACTTCCTCTAAGGTTATTAGTCCAAGTGAACTAACCCCTATCAATCTTTATATCAACCAACACTAGATCCTCAATTACTTTTCGAAAATCATCCATAGCAACCCTGGGTTTACATCTTTTCCTTTTCATTTTTCAACATCATCAAGGACCTCATTAAAAGCGCCCCTCCACAATCCACTCATCTATAACAGACTCGCCCACTCTTTGAAGAAGATCCCAGGACTTGTGTTTATTATTCAACTCGGATTACCCGTAAAAGCCCGTGAACCTAAAATGATATTGCCCCGCGCCTTTAACTAAAGAATAAATATGATGCATAGAATGGTTCTGAACCCTCACATCCACCCTTTCCTTCCATAAAAGTACCAACCGACATTTACAACCTTCTAACTCAATAAAGAAGCATCCTTCCAATCTGCACCGAACACGAATGTGCTCAAGCTCATTAGCCCACATCTTAGTCTTGCTCAAAAAAATGATATCAGGATCTTTAGATGCAAGAAGCTGCCTCAACTCATGAACTGTCGCGTGATTTCTAAGCCTCCGTCAATTTTAACTAAATATTTTTATGGCTCCGGGTGGGGTTGATTGACAGCCACTGCCTTATGTGGAGATGCTCCTTCTGATAGTTTTTTACTGACCATCTGAACGGGACTTTACTCAATTCCATCCCCATTAAGACCCATATTCTTCTTCTATTTGTTTCTTATCCTTCCAAAACTCTCCTTTATAGTACGAGTTACACGCTTGTCCGATAAAGACTATGAACTTGATGCCTCTTCCCCCGATCTAACCTTTTCTTTTCCTCGTTGTAGCATCATAAAACCCCCTACCTCAGCAGAGCTCTCGGTTCTTCCACCCTCTTCATTAAGTGTCTTATCCACCTCTAAAATCTCCACACCACCCCGCCACTTTCCCACCTTTAGGTTCGAGTTCCTCAATTTAACTCTTAACCAACATCCATACTGATAGTTTGAGCTACCTAGCTCTTGATCAACTTCATATTGTTCACATTTTTTAGTTTGATAACCAATGCACCCGCAGAGATAACAGAACGTGGAAAGTTTTCGTATTTGATAGCAGACATTATCTCTTTTCCATCGGCCCCTACCATGTGAATAACTCGTTTTAAAGGCCTAGTGATATCCAAATTCACCTGAACCCTTATGAACTCAATCTAACAACCCTTCCTATCACGCCAATCAATAGCAATTACCTCATCCATGGCCCCTCCTACATCAATAGACAGTTGTCGATCCATCCATTCGAAGGAAATATTGTATATTCAGATCCAAAATGGGGTAATGTTAAAATTGTATTCACTCATATCTTGACCCTTAACGAAAGGCACCATTGCAAATAAGCTTTAATCAAAAAACCATGGAGCTAAATTGAAAATCCTCTCCCTATTTTCCACCGCACCAAATTTAACCAAATACAGCCCATTAGCCATTTCCACAAAGCTTACCAGTTCCTTTGTAAACCACAAGGATTTCAACATCTGATACATAGCCTCCTTGTTAATCTTTTATTTTGACATAACCTTACCAACCGCCCATGCCTCAAAACCCTACATATACAGCATTGATATATTTTGACACACCACTCTCTTTGTTTCTACTTCTAAAAAATTCAATCTAGCATGCATGTCATTAATTATTCAACCATACTGAGCCCCCACACTCGGCAAACACCCCTTAAAACCAAGAAGTAAAAAAATGAAAGACCCACCCAAAACACCTCTCACAGCCTTACCAAACAAAACAAGAAATAGATGCACCCGATCCAAAAAAAAAACTAGCTCCCAATAGTAAGTAATCCCAAGTAGCTGGATTTTATAGGAAGCAGCCCCCTAAAACAAAAATGAACCACCCAGTAGGGTACCATAGTAACCCACACCCACGACCAAACCACCAAAAAGAAAATCGCCTAGAAAACAAGACAACCAGCAAGGGTAAAAAATACCACTGCACCTACCAAAAAGGCTAAAAAAACAAAAGAAAACCCAATAAAACGTGGAAAAAACACCAAAAAAATCACAAGATTTGATCCAAGAAAATTCTAAAATAAATTAAAACTAAAGAAAAGGAATGACCAGAAATAAAGCAAAGAGAAACAAATCAAGCAGTAAATAAAGAAACGAACTAAAACACCAAAAATTAAAAAGTCCTTAAAAAGTCCCTTTGAATACTTTTCATTGGAAAGTGATAATTGGGGCACTTTATTTGGGATTCTTTCTTGGGGACTTTGGATAAGGCAGAATTGCAAAGTTTTCGATGATGAGTTCGTGGAAAATGAGAGTCTATTATAGATAATAGAAGGTTATAGAATGATGAAATAGAAATTAGAATGTGCAACCCAACTCGAAGGCCCGAGCAAAAAAGGGAGGGTTTAGGCAAAAATATAGGCCTGAAAAATGGGCTTGTGCAAAAAAAAGAAGGCTCGTTTAGAAAATAGGTCGAACCTTGGGTAAGGTTTTTTTGACTCGAGCCTAGCCTGAATTTCCAATAAAAAACCTTGTTGTTTTTGCTGCTATTTTTTTTCCATGTTTTGCTGTTGTTTTCCTACTTTTTGCCACGTTTTGCTACCATCTCACTACTATGTTGTTAATGTTTGGCTATTCTATGAAACATGTTTTATTGTTAAATTTGCTACTATTTTAGAGGCATTTGTTTTTTAAGTTGCACTTATCTTAGTGTTATTTAAGTATAAAGATTTTTTAAATTTTATTTCAATTTTTTAGGAAACATTTATTTTAATATTTTTAGTGTATTTCGTGTATTATATTTTTTAAAATTTTTATATAAAAATAAATTTTAAATAATTAATACGGGCTGAGCCCAGGTTTTAACATTTTTATTTGGGTTGGGCTTGAGCAAAAATTT
>CM025150.1:6808853-6828343 GCA_013467495.1 Gossypium gossypioides
CCGTGGATCCACAGGCACGCCGTGCTCTTTAATCTCGTCACGCTAACTTACGCTGCATTGAGTCTGAAACTCACTCTTTTGTTTTTCCTTTCCTTTTAATAAATATTGCTCTGCTTTTTCCCTTCTCTGTAACGGTTTTTCAAAACAGTAGATTAAAAATTCTCTCTCTCTTTTCATCTTCTAATTTCATTTCGGTTCTCAGTACCTAAAAATTTGTTTAAAAAATGTATTTATTTTCTCTGATTCAAATATTTTGTTTTCCTACTCGTTAGAAACCGCCGCATTTACTGCGCAATCAGAGGAGATTGAAACAAAATCACAAATTTCAATATGTTTTAGATTTTATTTTTTTTTAAATTCATTAAAGGTTCATTTTGTAGACGGCGATGAGGTGAATCATTTCTTGATTTCGGAGTTTTTGTTACTTGTTGAGCTTTTGTTTTTAAAACACTGGGGTGATGGGTTGCGTTTACTCCAGAGCTTGCATCGGCGAGATTTGCGTGCCGAGAGATGCAAGAATCAAAGAGCCGCAAAGCATAAGGCCAAACGCGGCGGAGCTTGTTGTTTTCTCACCCACATCTACAAACGAAGACGACGAAAACAGAGACCAAATCCACTCTCAGTTAAGCCTGAACCCACCTGGTGACCCCGAGCTTGGCATCACTCGCCTTTCTAGGGTTTCAGCTCAGTTCCTTCCGCCGGACGGCTCTCGAACAGTTAAGGTTCCGTCTGGCAATTTCGAGCTTAAGTATTCTTACTTATCTCAAAGAGGTTATTATCCAGATGCCTTAGATAAAGCTAATCAAGACAGTTTTTGTATCCACACTCCGTTTGGAACAAATCCTGATGATCATTTCTTCGGCGTTTTCGACGGCCACGGTGAATTCGGAGCTGAGTGTTCGCAGTTCGTGAAAAGAAAATTATGCGAAAATTTATTAAGAAATAATAAATTCCACGTCGACGCCACCGAAGCTTGCGATGCTGCGTATTTGACGACAAACACACAGCTACGCGCTGATAGTTTGGATGATAGCATGAGCGGAACGACGGCTATAACGGTTTTAGTTCGTGGTCGGACGATATACGTGGCGAATTCTGGTGATTCGAGAGCGGTTATAGCGCAAAAAAGAGGGAAAGAAATCGTGGCCGTTGATTTGTCAATTGATCAGACGCCGTTTCGAGTTGATGAGATGGAGAGAGTGAAGCTTTGCGGAGCGAGAGTGCTTACATTGGATCAAATTGAAGGGTTGAAGAATCCAGATGTACAGTGCTGGGGAACGGAAGAAGGCGATGATGGTGATCCTCCCAGGCTTTGGGTGCCGAATGGGATGTATCCTGGAACGGCTTTTACGAGGAGTATTGGAGATTCAATTGCTGAGACAATTGGTGTTGTAGCGAATCCGGAGATTGTTGTGTTGGAGCTTACTGAAGACCACCCTTTCTTTGTGCTTGCTAGTGATGGGGTTTTCGAGTTTCTTTCTAGTCAAACAGTGGTTGACATGGTAAGGGAATTATTTTAATATAAAATGTTGATTATTAGGAAATAACTTCAGCTCAGTAGTTGTTGTTGCTATGATTACATGAGTTGTGTTAGTCATAATGTTCGTAGGTTGCTTAATATTCGGTTGAACTGATGACTATTTAGGAGCTTCCTTCTGCTATGTTACCGTGCCAATCAAGTACGCATGTGCTAACAGATACTGGGATGAGAGAATGATGTATGATTCCCCAATAGTAAATATATGGAAAATTTTAGGGAAAAAATTAAGCTGACGGTGTTGGACATATACCTTGTACGTGGATGATATTCACCCCTAAATCCAGTAACATGGTCCTTTTGTTGTTACAATTTAGATAATGGGAATTGGTCTTCATTAATTATATAAATCTGGAAAACACTTTACTGAAGTACACTCCATGGACTTTTGGTTGTAAAAGATTTGCTTTTTTATTATCTTTTGCTACTTGTATATACAATGATATTTCTTAATGCTTTTCATCATCTTTCTATTTAGAATGTTTTGTTTGTTCTTATTCTTAGATGCACCCTTTGCTGCAAATATTTAGATTTTCCTTGGTTCTTTTCTTTCTTCATCAGTAGCTGTCTTAATATTTTTCAGGTTGCAAAATACAAGGATCCTCGTGATGCTTGTGCTGCAATCGTTGCTGAATCTTATCGACTTTGGCTTCAGTACGAAACCCGTACTGATGATATTACTGTGATTGTTGTGCATATTAGTGGGCTATCTGGTGTAAGTGAGCAAGCTTTGTGCATCAAATGTATTTGTTGTCTTTGTATTATATTTGTTTCTCAATGGGCTCTCCCATCAGGTTAATTGTGAAACAGCTAAACCTGCTACAATTTTATGGCCTCCTGTTCCTCAAGTGTTAGAGGCAGCAGGATCAGAATCTCCTTCAACCTTTAGCTGGAGCTCGAGGAACCACAGAGCAAGGCATGACTTATCACGGGCTCGTCTTCGTGCTATTGAGAGTTCATTGGAGAATGGGCAAGTCTGGGTGCCACCACCTCCATCTCACAGGAAAACTTGGGAAGAAGAAGTAAGCCATCTGTTATATTCTAGTTGTTTTGTATACTCACTAAAGTGTTTCCTCGCCTAAGCTGTTCTGTATTTATGTTACAGGCACATATAGAGCAGGCATTGCATGACCATTTCCTTTTCAGAAAATTAACGGATTCACAGTGTCATGTTTTATTGGATTGCATGCAAAGAGTAGAGGTCCAACCAGGGGATATTGTCGTTAAACAGGTTAGTTATTCTATTTGCACTTAGTTTCATTTATTGCTACTATTTCATGTAATTCTGATGTTGCCAGTTGTCCTCTAACTGCATGAGCAATTTAATTGCTTCATTACTCTCCTGTAAGTTATGAATCCCAAACAAAGATGTCTCTGTTGTTGTAATGGATAGCATAATTAAAGCTTGAAGAAGTCACCAGCAAAAAACTCCATGTACCCATTATAAATTGAATCATTAAGTGTGTAAGGTTCAGAACTTCTTCCTTATAAGCATTCTGTGGCCAGTTTTGGTTTAAGTTCTCTTTCAGAAAGCTAAACCCTGGTTAAACTGCTTTGGCTTCACATACAAGGAATGAAGGAGCTGATATCTTAAATATGGTTCTAGAGGTAGTTTTGTCATAGTTACAAATAGATTTAGGACTCTGATTGTTGTTATACTTTTCAGGGTGGTGAAGGCGACTGCTTTTATGTTGTCGGAAGTGGAGAATTTGAAGTCTTAGCAACCCAGGTTTGTTTTTTCTTTTTTAATAGTTAAATATATATTGATTACAAGTTATCTATATTTAAACCTATCAAATCTCTTGTGAATTTAAACTTGTAGATTTCTTACTGTGATTTGGCTCAGTCAAGTCATGTTCTATTTCTCAGTTCACACTTTTTTCTGCTATTGAATAACGAGTTCTTAGTTCATTGGTAATTGTTTATTTTCAGTTAAGTTTGTAACTAGAAACTATACTTGCAGGAAGATAAAAATGGAGAGGTGCCAAGGGTTTTGCAGAAGTATACAGCTGAGAAGTTATCATCATTTGGGGAGCTGGCACTGATGTATAGTTTGTTCTTTTTCCTTTCTCGCCTCATAGTTAATAAAGAACTATATAATTCTATTTTCTGAAGTTGACAAATTGTTTTGTTTAGTGAAAATTGAAGTGCACATTTAAAAGGCTTCTAGAGAATAAATGCTGAGTAGCAACCGAAATTAGAATAACATGTTACCACCATTTTTGTGAGGTAGCAAAAAAAGCACTAATTTGCTGAATTGGTTAGCACTTATCATTTATTATTTCGGTGAACATTTATATTTTCTTAGATATTTGCTAAACATGTTGGTTTCTTGAGGGCTGGGATATTTTACTGCTCTTTCTGGTGAAAAAAAAATGCCATACAACTTGCTGACCATGAAAATTTTGTTTGTTGCTATACAGGTACAATAAGCCTCTCCAAGCCTCTGTGCGTGCTGTGACAAATGGAACTCTTTGGGCTCTAAAACGAGAAGATTTTCGTGGAATTTTGATGTCTGAGTTTTCTAATTTGTTATCCTTGAAGTTGCTTCGCTCTGTGGATCTTCTATCTAGATTAACAATGTTACAGCTGAGTCATGTTGCAGATTCTCTTTCTGAAATTTCCTTTTCTAATGGGCAGGCCTTAGTTAATAGGGTAGACATTCGTCCTTCCAATATTATTTTCCTTTGTTTCATTTTTCATAGTGTAATTTCTTTTTCTCTTGGTTCACATTCTTGTTTCTTATATTTCTCTTGCATGGCTACAGAATGAATGCCTCTCTGCATTGTATATTATCCAGAAGGGGCAAGTGAGAATTACTTTTGATATGGATTTGTTAAGCTGTCCAAGCGTCTGTAGTCTCAAGTCTGATAACCCCAAAGAGGACAATGATCAACAGATTGGCAAGGAACTGTCTGTTGAAAAGACAGAAGGAAGCTATTTTGGAGAATGGACACTTCTTGGGGAACAGATTGGTTCTTTAAGCGCCATTGCAGTGGGTGAAGTAACGTGTGCTCTTTTGACGAAGGAGAAGTTTGATTCAGTTGTTGGTCCTTTGACAAAGCTTTCCCAAGATGACCATAAGTATGTCTTAGTCTCTTGTACTGAATGTTGCATCTTTGATTTCCTCCTTTTCTCTTGTTAGGATGCGTTTCATTTTATATTTCTCATCAACCTTCCATTTAAGGTTCTGTATGTAGGCTATTGGAGTTCTCTAGCCGGAAAACAATTAACTTCTATTCTTTTCGTTCTTATTTGAACTTCCAATACCTTAAATTGAGAATGGCATTATTGTTTTGTTGCTGTTTAGGTCTCAAGACTATTCTCCAGATGTGCCAAAGGCTTCTCTCAAAGAAATTGATCTATCAACTCTTGCTAAAGTTAGCATCTCCCAGTTGGTAAGAAATGCTTAGTTCTGCCTTGTTAATTTTAGCAAAACGTTATCATCAATAAAGCAATCTCTTAAACTCATTTAATTTCATATGCAGGAGTGGAAAACGTGTTTATATTCCACTGACTGTAGTGAGATTGGGCTTGTACTTCTAAGAGACACAGGTTGGTTTTTATTATATATCTGTATATTTATTTTACACAGGAATGGTAATTAAAAGTTAGCCTTTTCTGTCTGTACCTTGTGATAAGTACCTTTTCTGTCTGTACCTTGTGATAAGTAGATCGATTGTGAATGCTTACATGAAGAAACATGCCCAGGGAGGTTAGGTGCAAAATGAGATTCTAGGAAAATAAGCTTGTTAAGCGTTTTGCAGTGATTTTAAAGGATGTCTTGGAACAAAAATTGATGAAATGTTCCTTTTTAATGAGTTTTTGCAGAAAATATGCTTAGTTTGAAGAGGTTTTCAAAGCAGAAGATAAAAAAACTAGGAAAAGAAGCACAAGTTTTAAAGGAGAAGGATCTGATGAAGAGTATGAGTGCTGCAGCTTGTATGCCTGAGGTGCTATGCACTTGTGCTGATCAAATGCATGCTGCAATTCTATTGAATACATGCCTTGCTTGCCCTTTGGCTTCAATACTTCACACTCCTCTAGATGAACAATCGGCAAGGTTCTGTGCTGCCTCTATTGTTACTGCCTTAGAAGATCTACATGAGGTCAGATTTCTACAAGCAGCCCTGTTATTTGACTTCATTTCCTCATTTTTGGTGCATCTGTTATTTATTACAGTCTGTCTTTCTACATCCATTTTTCATTTGAATTTCAGAATGGCGTGCTTTACAGAGGTGTGTCTCCAGATGTTTTAATGTTGGACAAAACAGGCCATTTACAGGTATTTGAACAGATATAATTTTATACTTGATGTCTTGATCAAAGCTAAATCATCATCATCATCATCATCATTTTTTGTTTTGCTATGCTGTGTTATAGCTAGTTGACTTCAGATTTGGAAAGAAGTTATCTAGTGAGAGAACATTTACAATTTGCGGAATGGCAGACTCTTTAGCGCCAGAGGTAGTTCAGGGAAAGGGCCATGGTCTTCCTGCTGACTGGTAAAAACATGTACTATTTTCCTTCTGTCTAGCTTGTCATAAACGTCTTCATGCTTTCTTTAGCATTAAAGGAATATAATTGAATAATACAAAGTTACAACATTACTAGCTTGTTAAAGAAGCAGAGTAGTGTTTAAAAGGAGATCATTAACCAATATCATAAAGAAAAGAAATTTAATTCAACCAGGAGTTATTTAGTGCATTAGAATTGTCTTACAACAAAGGGGATGTTATATTGGCTTACTAAAGGGTAAAAACGCAAATTTTCTTTGGTAATATCTTTTACCTGTCACGTAATACACCACAGGTTTCAATATTAGTTCTTGAAATTTTTTGTGGGTTTTAAAGAGGAATTTTCAACGCAGTAGACCTTTGGTTGGGTTGGTGGGGCCTTAATCTACTCTTTCTTACCATTGAGGTTAAATAGTTTCTGCAGTTTGATCAGATGTTCTCTTCTTCCTCTCTCCCCCCCTTCTATGACTTTAGTCTTTTGAAATTTTTAACATGCAGGTGGGCCCTGGGAGTCCTGATCTATTTCTTGTTGCAAGGTGAAATGCCATTTGGGTCATGGAGACAAAGCGAGCTCGATACATTTGCAAAGAGTGCAAGAGGATACTTTATTCTTTCACATAATTTAAGCCCTGAAGCTGTTGATCTAATAACTAAGGTCTTTTTATTACCATTTCTTCTTCATAACTTTCTCATAGGAATCATAGAATCCCTCACATGTTTGTATTAAAATAAAATTTCAGTTACTTGAAGTTGATGAAAAGACAAGACTGGGAAGCCATGGCTCCTCTTCTGTTAGAAGTCATCTGTGGTTTGATGGTGTTGACTGGAAAGGGATCAAAGATCGGACTTGTCCTGTTCCACAAGAGTTAGCTTCTCGTGTAGCTCAACATTTGGAAATGCATTCTGAGGATTGCCCTGTTGCTGTTGCTTCCCCACCTCAGGATATAGCAGAACTCAATGTTCCGGAGTGGCTTGATGATTGGTAGAAGAACGATTTATATGCATTTCCATCCTTTTTGCCGACAGTTTCCAAGTGGAGTTCTATTCCTTGTGGTGAGACTGACTACCAGTGCGTCAGAAACTAGGCAGAGATATCATTGCAGTAATTCAAGTATAAAGTTGCCGGCCTTAGATTGCTTATAATTCTGTGATTCCTTTTTTCAGTGCCATGAATGCAGAGTAGTATTGGAAGAATATCTCAGCTAGTTGGCCATATAACCTAGTCAGTGGATAGCTCCATTATCAGGCTTTTATTTTAAAATCTCCAATTTTTTTTACATGTTTCCCACTTTTTTAAATGGGTAAATATGTAAATGAGGGTTTCTTGTAAATCAAGCTATCTACATTGGTAGCAGTAGATAATTAATAGGCATTTACCGTTTGGGTCATCATATTCATAGATGTATGGAATATGATATGTTGTTTGAGAATTCTAATCTATGATTGACCTCTGTAGTTTTTATTGCAAAGATATTCCACCGTTGACTTTTTCTGCTGTGACCTATGTTATTCAACTTTTTCATAAATTTGGAGGATATCTCTTATATTTATTATGTCTAAAAATGGGTCAAGAGATCAGGCACACGCTTTGATTCAGGAACATTGGCAGTGACTACGGGTTCATTGACAGATTAGCTTAGCAATTCTGCTTCAAGAAATTTAAGCAGCGTTTCTAGCAAGGAGGTATTACCTAGACCCTTCAACATGTTGATGCAAAAGTGAAGGTAAGGTTTTTTTATATTTTTCTTTTGCGGACAATAAAAGAAAAATAATCTTCATTTTGAGGTATTTTTGCCATCCATTAGTTTTACAGTTGAAATTTATCTCCTATTTTGATTGGTTGCATCAATTTCTTGAGATTTGACGCAGGAGCTTATCATGGCTTTTATCTGAGATGCGTCACGAAAGTTTTTTCAGTTTCTGACATGGATGACATTATTTGACTGAGGCTTCTCGCAAGGGAAACATGGTTACTCTGATCAAACCTCTTGGGGAAAATCCAGTTATTCTTGAAAGACAATATCAAGCATACCTCTGTTGAGACTTCTTCGAATGTAGCATCCTTCCATTGGCATGCTGATTTTATAAGGTATATCTCATTTCGAAACAATGATTTTCTGATATTGTAAACATGAAAGGATACAGTCCCCTTGCATTTTGGTGCGGGACTCTAGTGGGTGGGTGGTCATTGCTTCTATTACATGGTCTTCCTTTATGGTATTCAAATGACCACAGCCTCAGAAAATGTTCAAACAAACAGTGATAGCCCCGTTTCATGTTTATCTATAGCATTGCAAGTTTATTAGCCCTATGTTCAGGCTGGCCTTTGATAATGAGTGGCATGATCCGGTTAAAGAAGTTATGGACAAAGAAAAACCGATAATGCTAGCATTTAGATCCCAAGCAGAGGTATGCCCCCATTGACCTTTTCTACAGTAACCTATGTTATTCGAATTTTTTCTAAAGTATTTTAATATATTTGAAGGATATATCTATAATTATTATGTCTAAATATTAGTCAGACACAGAGATCTATCAGGGAAATGAATAGTTCAGGCATAGCTAAGCATACCCTTTAGTACAAGGGGCATTAACGATAGGTTCATTGACTGACTGACCTAGGAAATCGGCTTCAAGAAGCTACAAGTGCTTCATTTACCTACTCCATTGACATGCTCCTCTGATGCAAAGCAAAGTAAGGTGTTTTTTCAAGACAATATGTAAAAGAAATATGATCTTTGGATTGGCATATATGTTGCCATCCAATTAGTTTCAGTCTTTTATATCCTCTTTTGATTGATTGCTTCAATTTGTTGAATTCTATCATGTTCTACTCTGACAGTTCTATTCTCCAGTTTCCCAAATCAACGATATGCCATTTGAGTGAGGCTTCTTGCATAGGAAACACAGCTACTGCAATTAAACTTCTCGTGGAGACTCCTTTGACTGTGGTGTCCTGCATCCTCACATGGACATACCAATTTTGGAAGGTATTTTCTCAGCCAGAAACCAGGATTTGCTGAAGTTATAAATGCCAAAGGCTAAACAGGTGATCATTGCTTCTATTCACATGGCCTTCCTCTATGGTATTCAATTGTCTGCTCCCTTGGAATATTTTCAAACGAGTAGCAATGGTGTTGCGGGTTTATTAGCCCTGCGTTCAGGCTGGTCTTTGATAACCGAGTGGTGCCAAACTGGTAAAGGGGTTATGGACAAAGAAAAACACCATAGAAGCAAACATTTACATCCTTATCAATCAGCTGCAGTAAACTGAACCCCACTTTTTCAGGTACTTTCGGTGATATTTGGTCAAGTAACAATGAGTTCTAAATGTTTAGACTTATTGTATGAAAAAGTTTTGCTTTCTTCCATTCAAAGAAACCTCAAGTTTACTCATTGGCATCATTTTCCGTCTTCACAAACCCTATACTTTAATGTAAATTTAAAATGATGTTAGATATTATTGGTATATAAAAATTGAATTAAAATTTTATATATACGATTGTATATAAAATCAAAATTTATTTAATGTTATTAGACCAAAATTCATTTATAATTTTGAGATTTGTGTTTGAATATAAATAGATGGCATCCTAATAATAGCAGAGATTCCGCCAAAGCAGGACAAGAAAGAGGGACTCAGCACTTGCGTTAATATTACAACAGATGAAGTAATATCCAGATCTTATGGCAGAGATTTAGAGAGGGGAAACAATATTTTAAAAGAAGGGTTTAATTTAAGAAACCGCCCGCCATTTAGATTTGTTGAATTATTGAATTTCCCTGTGAGATGATCCAAAGCAAAGGGACAAAGCATGGGTAGTGAAATCAGTTGGTGCGTAACATCTGACTTTACTTATAGCAAATTGAATTATAATCTTGTAATATAAGTTAATAAATAAAGAAGAAGATGTCTGCAGCCAAGTTGATTATTTAGATGTGAGTCAAATCTTTTGTTAATTATCTCTTATCTCATTGCTTTTTGTCTCTTTTTGTAGTTTGATTATTTTGCTCCATGTTCCCCATAATTACCACCCTACCACTACAGGTAAGCTTCCTTACACAATTTATTCTTTTTATTTTTATTTTTATTGGATAGTGGGCGAAATTAAAAAATCATTATCTAAATTTGTATTAAATAATTATCATTAATATATAAGAGATATTATCCCTTAAATGTTTTGTTTGAATTAGTTGATTCCTAAACTCTATATGGATCAATATACCAATTACTAAATAAAAATAGTTGTGAAGTTCAGTTATATATGTTTAGATGTATATATTGCATTCTTAAAATGGAGAACACATGTTCGAATCTCAAAGATATATTATTAAAAGAGACAATTTCAAACCTCGAACATGCATCATAAAATAAATATGGAAGATACAGTTAACATTTCAACAAAACCAACTTTGTATCATGGGCAGATCATATGTGATCCTCTTAAATCAAGATTCATTGGTTCAGCCAGCCACCAGGGCAATCTTTAATAAATTACATGTTTAATTCAGAAAACTAGGTTAGCAAGCAGGCTCTTTTTCATTTTTCTTTTCTAGAAGTAAAAGCCAACAAGCAAACAGCAATCTTAGTAAAATACTGAATTAAGAAGGAAAATGTTTTTTTTTTGGAAATGTGTAACTGTGCCTGCCTAGTGAAATTATGTACAAAATGCAACTATTAGTCCATTAATCAAACATCTAAATGGTGTGTTGGACCCTGAATTTGTTGTTCAAATTTGTTGTTCACACCTTTCTCTATTGGCAAACCATTGCACTGTTCTTCTAGCTATTGGCAACCAAAGCAGCCTTCTCCTTTCCTCCTCTGTGTACCTTTCAGGCAATGAACACTCACTTTTTCTGTTCCTCCTACCATCGTCTCGAAACCTCGATAAAGCAGTGATATCCGACATTGATCTTTTCTCAACTTGGTTAGTAATCCTTGATGCAGCATGACTCGTACTAGCTGCTGAATCCGATGTGAAAGCCACATCAGGAGTTGAAACTGGCTTGTTTAACAGTCTCTTTATCTCCAATTCCCTTTTGATCTTCGTAATTCCTTCGTTTTCGATTGTCCTTGTTTTTGTACACTGCTCCTTGTTTATGTCCAGGGACACAAATCTGTTGCTCGACATGTCGTTAAGCATCTCTGAGCTCAAGAACATCAGGTCGGATGAACTTACACTGCTCCACCGGTTTTGCAAAACTACTTCAGATACAATGATCTTATGATTGACCTTATGGAATCCATCATCATCATCATCCTCTTGGATTAGAACTTTGGTTTCGATATCGCCCTTCTCGGATTTTCTGAAACTGGTTCCGATGCTGAACCTTGATGAGCAGTGATGCTCTTGCTCTCTCTGGACATACAGCTCTATGTTGGAGTCTTCTCTAAGCTCAGATTGGTTCCTTGAGAACCGCATGCTGTTTGTATATGTAAAGATTGTTGGGTCATTAGCGTTGACCTTCTGCCTGCAAAGAGGGCAACTTGAGTGCTTTTCTAGCCACTGATCAATACAATCAATGTGAAAGCCATGTTTGCATTGAGGCAGCAACCTTAGGATCTCAATATCTTCAAATTTTGATAAGCAGACTGCGCATTCAAGCCCTTGTTTTGATCCTTTAAGTGAAGAGAACTTAAAGAAAGGAAGCGATTCCACAACTTTCTTGTCGATCCCCGAGGACCGAGACCTTGTTCGGTTGAGTATTCGACGATGATGATCAGCATGAACCGTTGCTGCACTGTGACAGAATTTGGCATAGACAAGCAGGAAAAACGTCAAGGCAAACATGACACAGAGTATACCTATGACAACCGCCAGGCTCGGTTGGAAATTTGAGACAGCATCTCCTGAAATTGCATCAGTCTCACTTGAATACGATTGTGCATCAACAACAACCAAAAAAAGGAAAATAAGAACTAAACTGATCAACATAGATCGAATCATTGAAGAACACGTCTCTCAGAACCCAGAATTCTATTGCTTCCCTGCTAGCATTTAAGCTGAAACATGTACATATATATATATATATATATTAGACCATGTGGGGGTAGTTTGACATTGGTTTGTTAAGCATGGTCCCAATCCTGACAAACATGTCACTCCCCCAAAAGAGCGTCCTTTTTAATGTTTGGCAGCTTCCTTTATTTTTATTTCATATTGCAATGCATGCCTTTTTTAAAATGTTAAAATTTCAGAAGTGATGACATAGTGGAGAGACTTTTTGATTGCATACAAAATTTGGACTCGGCCCTGGTGGCGTTTTCTGAGACAGCCAATATACGGTACCAAACTTGTGGTCTTATGCTGTCATAAAAAAACCAATCATGCTATAAATAAACATGGCTGCCATTAAAATTCTTCAACTGCCTGCATTATATGTATATATATATAAATATAAAAACACGTATTGCATTCTAAAGGAGAATCATAAAACCAAAGTGGTGGGGAAGTCTCCTTTACTGCTATAAAAGCATGTCAGAAATGATGTTTCAGATTACAATTAGACAAAGAAATGATGCTACAAATATTATTACATACAAATGCAGTATTTAACTGCAGCAGTGATACAACTGAGAAAGGAAACAAATAACTATATTCAGTGAGGAAAGCAAGGACTCACACGTGTATTTCAATGTCACACTTGATTGCATGTCCATTTTACGCTTCAGGTCTGAGCAGAGGCGGCAGGATTGGTACTAGGGAATGTTGCCAAACGGTTTTTATTATCTGGATCAGTGCACTCTTCGCTGGCATGCCGAACAAAGTCTTCAGGGGACATGTGGGTACCATGGCAAGCACAAACAATCTTTATCTGGTTTGCGCTAAATCTGTAAGTGACGCCAGAAATTGTTCTACTGCCAGTACCTGTGGTTGAAACCCATGGTAAATTTGGAAAAGAACCAGATCCCCCAAATTTCAGGTCTGCGGCAATACCGGGCTTTATGATTGAAAAATCAAGAGTAACTACGCCTTCTGCTGTAGGTTGATCCAATGGTGCATTTGCTCTGAGACTCATGCTGCTGCTTCCTTTTACATCTTCGTCTACCGGAGTACAGGAGCTTTCCTCTGTGGCATGCTGTTTACCTTCGCCTTTGACTTGCTCGAATGTTCCACCGTTATATTGTGCAGCCTCAGAGGCATTGAGCACAATTGTATGCACAGAAGCTACATTAGACAAAGGGAAAGTTCATTAACAATTAGTAGCCTTGAATTTGAAAATCATTACGGCACAAATGTAAAAATAATAAATTATTAGAATAAAATGCTGAAATAAGTATCATATAGAATTCATTCATACATTTATGTACTAGATTATTCAACACATACTAACAAGTGATTTTCCTTTAGCTTCAAGAATATTTTGAATCTCACTTTCTTGTCTGGGCAAAAAGGATTCAAAATGCATGAAAGTATATACTTGATGCTTTTAATATATGATAACTCGGAGCTCTCAATGAAGTGTAGAAAAAACAGATCAGTAGGCATATATTACAAATCACATCCATCCATTAATCACATCATATTGCTCTTTTTCTTTTTCTTTTCCTATCCTCAAGCTAAGGGAGAAAGAGATACCTTGTGATATTTTCAATCCATCACTATGCTTATCAGAATTAGGTGGACCTTTTCCAACAGACATCGGGTGGAACTGTGGTGAGTGAGAGACCGTACCCCAGGGATTATCCTTATCTAACAGTGGAAGTTGAACAGGTGAATAACCAAACATAACTGGCAAGTTTCCAGGATTCACTGACCCTTCACCATTTCCAGAAGGCCTACTATGTATCATGCCAGGTAGTGTATGACCTGATGAACTGGGGGTTCCAGGAGACTTACAATGCTTCATTGTTAATGAAAATGGCACATTCAGGACATTTACTGATTGAACCGGGTATGGATTGCCGTAATTCAAGTTTCCAAGCTTAACCTCCTTCTGCACCTCAGAAGAACCACTAACTCCAATAAACCGCTTGGAACCATCACCATGACGTGAAACTAGCCTCAAGGGTGAACCCTCAACTTCAGATTCAGCTACGTCTTCATTCTCCGCAGTAGAGCCATCTTCTGTTGTCATGGAGATATGTGATGTTTTGGGTTTTTCAGATAAATCAACATGGTGAGCTTCTCTCTCAAGCTTCTTTGGATTGTTTATCTCATTAAACAAAATCTTACTCTTACCATTCAAGTTCACAGAGGCTTCTGCATCACCAGCAGCCTTGGAAAGATCATTAAAGAAGTTTTCCAAAGGTTTCACTGGATCACTTCTCTGAGAACTGACACCAGGGTCCTGTTTCTGGGTTCTGGTTTGAAGAAAGTTTTTAAAGTCATCCACAATTTCGATGCCTTTATCGCCTTCTTCTGTCCTAGTATCTGAAGAACTACTAATTTTGCCTTTAGATTTGGCAGACAACGCACTGTAAGATAGACCCAAGCTAAGCTCCAGCCCATTTTCATCCTCCATTCTATATCAATTCACAGTATATTCACGAAGTTCCAGGTATAACCTCTACCGATCCTCCCTACAGAACATCTATTATAGAATACATAATACAACTTCAATACATGCTAGAAGCATCTTAAACTTGCATGCCTGCACAAAAGCCAGATAGGAAATACAAGAAGATTAAAAGAACACTTACTTCCAAACAGTTTTACAATGAAACAACAACTTATTTTTCTTCGGCGATGGCGTCTAAAAAGAGGAACTTTAGGTTTAATCTGAATTCAATCTACCAAAATGTAACAAACCCATTTTCATATTAGTCTTACCAAATCATAATGTTAGGGAAAAAATGGTTAAAGGAGATTAATTTAAAAATCACACACACGAAAACAAAAACATAATGGAAGTGCCAATGGTTACCCTGCAAAGTAAAGCTAAACAAAAATTGAAGTGCTCATGTTTTTTAGTGGAGGGGCAGGGGTTTAAAGAACAAGAACAAGCATCGCAATTGGCAGCAAGAATATGTATTTTAATTTATTTTTCGACATTCATTTATCAGTAAAAAGAAGAACATTCCAGATCTATTCCCAGAAAAAAAGATATTTAAGAAAATAAAATCAAACCCGAATCAGTTTGAACTAAAATTCATAATTAGATCCAAACAAAACCAGAAACCCATTTTGTAAAAATCATTAAACTTTGTCAAAACCCTGCACAGATTCAATAAAGAACCCCCAAAAAAATTGAAAAAAAAAACAGTAAGAAGAATGAGGAAAGAGAAAGTCACCTGAATGAAGACAGAAAAAAACCAAGGTTGTCTTTGCTCTATCACATGCTCACTTAAACAAAACACTACACTGAAAAATGTGAGAAAATGTTGTGAATTTACCTAATAGTATTTAACAAATATATATGTATATATACCATGTGACTACATATATATATATATATTCTTATTGCTGCTCACCATACCACACGTATGTACACGTATGTACATATATTATCTGTCCATCTCCAAAATCTTTTCTAATTTTCATTTTTACCCCTATTTTTTTGAGTTTGTTCTCACTTTGATCATGTCCAAAGATGTTTTAGGATTTACATTTGTTGTTTGTTTAACTAATTAAACACCATGCATGTAAATAAAAACTTGCTCTAATTTTATATCTCATCTTTGGCTGTATAGTTTCTTTACATGCATATATTTTTAATGCAAAATTGCAAGTAAGCAATGTTCAGTTCTTTTGGTCTGTCTTTACAAGGATTGGGCTAATTATGATTTTCATCTCTCTTAACAATTTATATACAAAAAGTTGGAAAAAATAAAAGAATTTAACAATTTATATGCAACAAAAATGCAAACAAAGCAGTTAAATGGAATTGAAGTGGTAGTTGAACAATATTTTATTGATAAAGGAACATGCAAAATCTGGTTCAGTAACTTACTGAGAAACCAGAGAATGTTGGTGACAGAGGATGCCACTCCTTATGTGGAGCATGAAACAGAACATTACCAAACATGTTTCTTCACCAAATCTTTTTTTTGTGGTAACCAAAGAGAGAATGGTCATGTCATGTCACCAATCATTACTCTGTTAAGTTGTTAATCATTATGAGATTAATATATGAGATTTCAGCCTCTATCTGCAGATTCATTCAACAAGAGTATACACAACTAAGTGAAATGTATGACAAACAAGCATCAAAACAAAACTATTTAGAACTTCCAGAAAGGATATTATTCCTTATATCATCTTTTCTCCTATTATTTCCAACATCTAATATATTTTATATAAAATATAATACTCCGTTCCTTTCTACTTTCTAATCCTAATATATGTAGTATTAATAGCTTTATTGATGTGTCTTGACTCTATCGAGAGCCTTACAAGTTCACAAGTCGAAGGGTGTATCAAGAAGTTCATTATTGTCCCGATCGATCCTAGCGGATTCACAAAGTGGTAATTCCTCGAAGCTTAAATGGGCAAAACCATAACAAATTAAAGAGTCTATGCATGGTCTGACTCAACCTCATGACCTATGACATATAAGTCATTGATGGGGATGCCATGGGTCATAGGGTTACGTCAGATCATGTGCAAACACTTAAGTTTATTATGATTTTGTCTATTTTGTGAACTTGTTAGGGCTTTTGATAGAGTAAGAAGACAGAATCTCGAACGGAAATAATATTGAACATATCGATACACCCCTCAAACTGTGAACCATAAGACTCTCGACAGAACCGAGACGCATGGTGAGCTGAAATTCAGGCATTGAGCCTTCTCTTCTTAATAGGTTGAAACTCCTGCAATCTTCTTGAAGTGATGAAAAAGCAAAGATCCTGTGTGTGGTGGTTCCTAAACACCCAGAGTTTAAGAAAATCTTGATGCGCAAGTAAAGCATGATCAGTGCAAAACTCAATCCAACCTTCTTTGAGGACATGAAGTTTATGCGCCCAAAGCTTGAAAGTCATGGGGTACTCTTTCCCGTTGGCATCATAAACTTTGACCCGAATCCCTTTCTCAACATCCTCCTCTTCCTTCAACAATGGCATCACAGCATTCTCCGCATCAACCTTATTGATTGAAAGCCTGCATTGCTTGGAATTCACATCAGTTTCAGTGAGCTGCTTCTCAAAGGGTTGGCTGCACCTTCCGATGAGGCCATTAAGACTCGGCACCCGAGGAATGTCAATGGTGGCTTGCAATGATGCTTGCAAATTCATTGCACTTTCAGGGCTTAATATCAAATGCTTAAATGAACTAATACATAACGCAGCTCCATATATTTCCTTATACTCCTCATGATCAATCTTCTCAGCCTTTTTCTGCTCCATTCTACCCAATTTAGGTCTATTTTAACTCAATATCACCCTTCTTCTTTCTCTCAACGCATCCTTAAATTTCTTTATTCCTACATTATTATACGAAGGTAAAAATATAATTACTTGTGCTAAAAGCAAAAAACAATAAAATAAAATAAGAAGTCCTATTTAGCCCAAAATCATGTTTCCTTTTCTTGATTCATCCTTAAATTTCTTTAATGTCTATGATTTTATTTACTTTTGCTAAACAAGAAAAAAATTTAAAATAAAATAAGTTCAATTTCATCCAATTTTCATGTTTAATCAGTTTTCTTTTCTAAAGTCATCCTTAAATTTCTTTATTCTCTATAATTAAACACTCCCTTTATTAGGGTTTTATTTTTCAGTTTTTAATTAATAAAAGGTCTAATTATGAATTTCATCCATCTACTTTATGAAAATTGAGAAGTTAGTCCTTCTGCTTTATTTTGTCAAAATTTGAAGCTCGTAGTTTATAAAAACTAAGAAGTTATTAATGAACTGTCAAGGTTTAACGTTACTACTCAATTAGACTAACTTTGTACTTTTCATAAAATATAAAGACCAAATTATAACAAATAAAAGTAAAGTAACTGGATGGAATTCACAATTAAACCAAAATTTAAACTTATTATGATTATCTATATATTTTTTTAAAACACTTACATCTTATGGTTTACAAATACATTTTTTAAATGCTTAAAATGTTAAAAAAAATCCTAAAATAATTTAAAAAACCAATTAAATTTACAATAAAAAAACGTGGGCTTAACCAAGAATCTTAAATAGATACATAGATATCTAATTAAATCTTCAAAAAATAGTGCATAAGCATAATAATAAGGTATACAATATAATGAATTTCCGATGCATATATAAAACGACTTAACCAGCCATTCCTCAAGAATTGCGCAAAGTGCCACAAAGCAAATTTCTCGGGCGCACTTAGCTAACCTTAAACACAAAATCTTTAAAGAACTTTACAGATCTTATGACATTCCAACTATATCCAAAAATGTATAAAAAAAAATCATTAAAAGCAGTGGTCTCAATTGTCATTTCAAATAAGTATATCATAGATCAGCATTCACATATACCATATTGCTCATCAATTAGACATACAACACTAACACCATAAAATGAATCTCTAAGCTAACAATTTAGACATAAAAATTAAAAAACTAAAATCAACTATGCTTCCACTACTTTCTCCTTCCCTTTCGCTGTCGGACTCTCACCAATTAACTTCCTTCGCTTCAAGTTCATTACCAAAACAATAAATCAATAAATATAACGAGACGCTAATTTCTCTTCTTGAATCTCTCAAGTGAACTCGAATCTGTACTTCCTCAAAATAAAATCTAATATTTTAGTTATACTCTATAACTCATCATCATTCTTTTCAACAAAATCACCAAAAATATCTTACAGCTTGACTCAACTTCTAAAAACTCACCCAAAACCTTTCCGAATTTAAAATTCTTTATTCTAATGGTATTTTAAACTTATAACTAAAATTTGAAATTGATGAGAAAACATGATTATTTTGTAAAATTGGGTGGAAATGAATCAAGAAGTAAAGGAATTGTTTAAGAGAATTGGAGATCTTTTATAGAGATTATAAGAGTGTGTAATTATCATCCTCATAATTATATTTTCTTGCAATTTCGTTGTAGTATCTTAGCACACCCTAAATAAAATGTTATTACTTAGTTTGCACATTGTGTCACAACTTGATTTAAGATTTGCATCCGATTAATTAGAGAAAAAGTTAAAACTAAGAGCATTCAAATAATTACTTTTGTATTAACCTATACTATTATTTAAGAGCTTAATTGAGTTGGTGACGATCATTAACTGGATTCCAACTCAATTTTGAATTACCAAAACCCCATTATTTTCACAAAGTACCAAATATTAATTTGAGGATAGTATTCTTTTTCTTTTATATAAAATCTAGAAAAAGAATAGATATGGGGAGGGAACTATTTCTTTTATATTTGCATATAAATTTTTTAATTAATTCAATATCTCTATCATATCGATCTAAAATATTTTCTCTATTAATTTATACAACTACTGAATGTTTTTTACATAAAACAAATAGCTAGAAATTTTTAATTTATGCTAAACTTGACATGCA
>CM025150.1:6831903-6847042 GCA_013467495.1 Gossypium gossypioides
CATCCTTGTTGGTGCAGTCAGCTTCTTCCTAGGAGGAGCTATCAATGCAGGTGCGGTGAATATCACAATGTTGATCATAGGACGCATTCTTCTTGGTGCAGGCATTGGATTTGGAAACCAAGTAAGACCAAAGCTCCTTAAACCTGAAAATATTTGGATGGTAGTTTCTCAAGTCACCAACTCTTTTCTTATGCTATAATGGTACAGGCAGTTCCCTTGTATCTTTCGGAGATGGCTCCGGCAAAGCATCGAGGAGCTGTGAACCAGCTGTTCCAATTCACAACCTGCATGGGAATCCTTATAGCAAACCTGATCAACTACAAAACAGATAAGATCCATAAATGGGGTTGGAGATTATCTCTAGGCTTAGCTACAGTCCCAGCAACACTGATGTTTGTTGGTGGCCTTGCCCTACCAGAGACCCCTAACAGTCTCGTAGAACAAGGAAGACTAGAAGAGGCAAAAAGGGTGTTGGTAAAAGTTCGAGGTACCCCCAATGTCGATGCTGAATTTGCCGACCTTATCGAGGCCAGCGATGCAGCACGGGCCATAAAGCACCCATTCAGGAACCTTCTGCAGAGGAAGAATCGTCCCCAGTTGGTATTAGGGGCTTTGGGGATCCCAGCTTTCCAACAGCTCACCGGCATGAACTCCATTCTCTTCTATGCTCCTATCCTGTTCCAGACCTTGGGGTTTGGCTCAGGGGCATCCCTAATATCCTCTGTCTTAACTAGTGGAATGCTTGTTCTTGCTACACTAGTGTCAATGGCTTTAGTGGACAGATTTGGTAGGAGAGCATTCTTTTTGGAAGCTGGTTTCGAGATGTTCTGCTACATGGTAAGTTATAAAGACATTTTGCGGCATACTTTTTTTGCAACTAATTGGCAGGCTCCATTGTTATGTACCTGGATGTAATAATTTGAGTATCTGATGCAGATTGCTGTAGCCATAACTCTGGCCTTTAAGTTTGGAGAAGGAGAAACTCTTCCAAAAGCCATTGGTTGGTTCCTTGTGGTTATCATCTGTTTATTCGTCTTTGCTTATGGAAGGTCTTGGGGTCCTCTGGGGTGGTTAGTTCCTAGTGAGCTGTTCCCGTTGGAGACTAGGTCAGCTGGCCAAAGCATGGTGGTCTGTGTCAACCTTCTCTTCACAGCTTTGATAGCACAATGCTTCTTGGTCTCACTTTGTCATCTCAAGTATGGAATTTTCTTGCTTTTTGCTGGCTTGATATTCATAATGAGCAGCTTTATTTTCTTCCTCTTGCCGGAAACAAAGAGAGTTCCGATCGAGGAAGTCTATCTTCTCTGGAAGGATCATTGGTTTTGGAAGAAATATGTTGAAGATGATGACGAGAAGGATATCAAAAAGCCAACCGCGTAATATTATCTAAAATAGGAAAAACCTTTGTTCACATTCTTTACTTTCAAGATGTTAATGCTCTTTGGATTTTCTCATAAATAATTGCTGTAATTTTTAAGGTAGAAGTGAAGAACAAATACGCATCTTATTTTCTCACAACCTATCTTCTTTGTCTCTTTATTTCAAACATAAAAAGTTGTAATTGAGTTTGTATGAGATTTACAGCATATATATATATATAGAGAGAGAGAGAGAGAAAGAGAGAGAGAGAGAGAGAGACAGCAATGACTGAGAGAAGCTCATTTTTCTCTAAACTGTTAATTTGGAAACACCTTAGCATTTCATAGAAACATGTAAAAGGCTCTCACTAAGGGAAAATGACAAAATCCTAGACAAAGATGGACCAAATGCAATAAACATTAGCAGGGGAAGATCTCAGTCTATAAAGTATGCCTAGTAAAATTTTGGAAGTAATAATGTGGATTAAGCTAATAGCTTAGCAAGCTCGTCAACCCTCAGGCTTCCTTTCGGTACAACTTCTGGATGATGTTCAGCTATATCTTTACTTCTTCGAGGTTTAGAAGCTTGCTTTTCATTTCCTCTCTTATGGGGAACTGCTGTGACTTCCTTCACTTCCAAATTCCCAGGTTCTAGTTCTTTGTTCTTTTGGATAGACATTTTACGAGGCAGTCGCCTAAAAACTGGCCCAGGTGGTGCAGATCGGGAAAAGGCAACAGATCTTTGATATATTCCATCAGCATCCAAAGTAGGACCATCTAATACAACTGCACTCCCACTCTCAACAGCTTGTTTCATCAGATGCAAAACCCTCTCAGTACAAGGTGCACTCATTCTTGCTGGCCGGTTAATATCTAGCGAAGCTTCAGCAACAATTTCCAGCTGGTCATGATTGATCGAGTCAGTAACAGAAGACTCTGAATGGCTTTGACTACTTCCAGGACTCCTGGGTCCAACATGACTTTCCATTAGCATAGCTGATGGCTCTTCATTTGTTCTGCCAGGATTATCCAAAATATGCTCAAGACCATAGGTCATGGTCAAGGTTTCAGATTCACCACCAGCAGATTTGATATCATCAGCAATTGCACTTCCAGAGGTATTCACTTCACTTTCGGACTCATGACCGGCATAATCCATCCCATCTAATGTTGTTTGACTAGCCTCCATTATACCTGATTTTGCAGTGGGAGATACATTTGTCTGGTCATTTTCAACGGACTCCCTTTGCTCAATGCTATTATCTTGAGAACTACTGAGAGGTGAGCCTGTACCAGCTGTTTGAACATATGTCAGTGATAATTCTTGTCCTTCCAACTGTCCAGTAATGGAAACTGTGTCTGCATTGGTTTTCTCTATGCCTGAATTTGATGGTGGTATTGAGAAAGACGACTTCCAATTGTTTCCTCGCCACATTAGTAGGTGCTCATCTTCAAATGAGATTAGCACACATGGGACCAGCTCCTGCAAATAAAGAATTACAGAAATCGAATTTAATTCTCTAGATTAAAAAAGAAAAATCATTTACATGTGCAAGTGTTATGATAAAATATATAAACTATATAAATATACTAAACCTTTAGTTTGGCACCAATTTTCTTATAGTCACTTCCCTTAATCCCTTGACAATTAATCCGGACAAGTTCACACTCTTCAAATGCCTCCCTAACATTTTTGACAAGGTCAGCATACACACCATTCTTCGCTGCAAAATATGCAGAACATTACTTTTAGATTTCCAGAATGGGAAAATTTGAAGCATTCTTAATATGTTTTACTGTCCACCAGCAGCATACCAAGTTTACGTATCGGCATTAATTTCCTCCCCTTCTTTCTCATTTCAGTTGCTTCTTGTAGTGTTAGACCCTCAGGAACACGGGGAATCAGCCGTGGATACACAGGGGTAACAGGTTTCCACAGCATAAGAGGGAACCGAGGACGAGTTTTATAATTGTAATTTCTACCTCGAAAAAGGAATAGAACTCCCCCTCTTCTGAAAATAACTTTCCCTCCTGTCCTTTCCTGCCAAATCATATGTAAACCAAACACAATACACAAATCAAACGAGTCTAGCCAACCATGATTTCTATATTCTCTCGTAAACCAAACAAGTTTAACATAAACCAATCTTAAAAAGAGCAATAGCAGAAGTACAAACCTCTAGTTGCTCACAAATATTGTTCATATCGACCGTACAAACTCCCTTGCATTTAATCTTACAAACTCTTCGTCTTTTCCAGTGAGCGTGTATATTATCTAACATGTTGTGTGTTAAACCATCCCTACCTAAACATAAAAGGGCAATGCAGTAAAATTCAAATTATCGAATAAATTTCATAATAGATTATAATTTACTTAAACTTGGAATATGAAAAGTGCATATAAATGTGAATGAAAATTTCAGTTTAATGAAGAAAGTGCCAGTTTAATGAAGAAAGTGCAGATAAAAAGTAGTAAAATAATAGGATTATTACCCATATTCAACTGTCGTTGTGACTTCAAACAACTGTTTACTAGCTCCTTAACCTCCTCTGCAGTCAATTGTTCTCCCAAAATCTCCTCTCTCGACTGGACGTACCTTGGACCGGTCCCAGGTAAATATGGACCAGGTTTCTGTATGGACTTCACCCCTTTCTTTTCAGGCGGAGGCAATACGAAAGAATCGAATTCCTTCATCTTTTTCTTACTGGGCAGAAGTGGAGCCCGGCCTGTCCACGGCCTAGGCATGGTCGTAGGTCCAAACGGCGAGTAGGGTGGTTCCCTTAGCTTTACCGGCTTCACTTTTGGCGTCTCAGTGTAACTGTATTTGAACTCGAACGGTGCACCGTCGATGACGAACGATACGCCGTCCTCGCCGATGGCGACATTTGCAGGTTTCTTGTCGAGTGGAGACGGTGGCGGAGGATTTGCAGCTTTGGAGAATTTGCGAAAAGCTGGGTGGTTTGGGGGCTTGGAGTACTTGGATTTCTTGCCTGGAATTGAAGGACTGGAGGGAGAGGAAGGGGAGCCAAAGGATTTGTAGGTTTCGGTTGGTTGTGGTGTGGAGGAAGAGGAGGGTTCTACGGTGGTGGCAATTTTGGTGGCGGAATCGAAGCGGCGGTAACGGCGAATATCATCTTCGATTTCTTGTTGGGCGCGTCGGCGTTGGTTGAATTTCTCGGCGTTGGCGTTGTTCCAGCGGGAGAATCGGATCTCCGTTGGCCGTCGATGGCCGGGCTCGTTAGTGTTAGTATAAGGGTTTGGCGACGGTGGCGAGAAAATTGGGAATGAGATGGGCAATTTCAGCGCCATCACTTTCAGCTTTCAGTGAAGAAAGCAGAAGCTAAAACTAAGCACCCAAAAGAAAATTTCTTATCGATTCATGAAGGATGACTTTAACGATGTCGTATAGCCATGCTTTAGTGGAAACTGAAAATATCTTATTTTTATTTTACTTGGCTCGGTTTTTCGTTTCCTTAGCTTTTAATTTAATTATGTGATTTTTCTCAAATTGATATTTAATTTAATTATGTGATTTTTCTCAAATTGATATTTAATTTAATTTTTTTGCTTTATGGTCTTTGATTCAATTGCTAATTAAGCCCTCTAACATTTCTTTCATCAAATCTCATTTGTGATGTTACTTTCAATTTAGTTCCTATACTATAATTAACAACCAATTTAATTTAATTCCACTTAATAATTTGACCCTATAATTTTCGTATTGGACACGTATTTATTCAATTTTTATTTCTGACTAACTCAATTTAAGAAATTCGACCTCAAAACTAAATTTTCTAACATCATAGAAAATAGAAGAACAAATTCAACGAAAGCAACTCTATTGGGAGGCAGAGAAGCGAAGTTCATAACCGAAAATTTATAAAGTATTCAAATGCGTCATATATAGATTATTAGTAAAAGTTGTGATAACTAAAATTTTAATGTACTTTTTAACTTGGTTGATGGATTCATGAACTTGATAGTTGGATATAGATATCTTGTTTACTAATTTCTTTTGATAATTCTAAAGTTAGGGACTTATTTATGAAAATAGTAAAATTCAAGGAAAATATAGTGAAATGATGGAAATTATGGACTGTATTGGACCTCTAGAAAAATCGACTAGAAGGGTTTTGTCTTGAAAAATGGTGAATTTGCAAGTTTCGGGTTTAGGGACTAAATTGCATAAAAGTTAATATGTTAAGGGTAAATTTATAATTTTACATTAAGTTAGGTTGTAATCTTGAATTAATTATTTTAAGCTATTTGAATTATTTAATTGAATGGAATTACTATCTAGATAAAGAAATGAATCAACCAGACTTGAATCGAGGAAAAGCTAAGGTGTCAGATTAGTCATCAGCTTTACGTTTGCAACAGTGTTTGTTGAGGTAAGTTTGTTCAATTTAATTTAGTTTATTTTGAAATGTATTGAATAAGAAATTAGTTGTTGAATGTTCAATTAATTGTTCAATGTTAATTCATGTGAATTGAAGCAGTAACTTGCTTGGGACATTGTTCAGTAATGATATTTCTTGAGCTGGATGAATGTAGGATAAAGTACAATTGGCATGCCAATAGGTTATAGTGCGCGTTGTACGAGATTAACTTGTGACGAGGCGATGATTCCTGATTTGTGTTTATATACTGAGTATACCGACATTCAACATTTGTTGCGAACTATCAGATTATATTACAGTGATTTTGGTGTGTTACCGGGGGCGAATGTAAAGCCTTTGGGCTTGGCACTTGGTGCCTAAGTGTGTTTTTGGAGGGATGTTAGCCTACAGGCTAGGCACTTGGTGCCAAGGTGTGTTTTCAATTGGATTAGCTCAATTGAACTTATGGCATGTTTCGGATGGATAACTGTGTACTCATATCCGTATATCGTTCATCAGGTAATAACTCTAGTGTTAAATGACTTGTTATTGAATTGTTTGAAAGTTGTTCATGAATTACTTGATAGCATTGTGGCTTAATATTGAATGATCTCATATGATTATATTAAAATGTAACTTGTACTTGAATGTATGTATATACTCACCTGTTAGTGATTATGGTTGATAGGAAGCATTGTTTATTACCCTTGTTGTTATAAATGCTAAGTTTAATTCGGTAAGATTTGTCGTTTTAACCGTTGAACTTACTAAGCTCTATAGAGACTTATTCATGTTATTTTCTTGTTTCCTTGTAGATAAATTTTTGTGAAATCGAGCGATCGGATCAACTTGAGGCTCACATTATCCAGTCACATTTTGGTAGTTTTTGAAGTTAACTTTTGGGTTATATGGCATGTAATAGGTGAAATATGTAGATGTTTGATTGTAAATCATGTGATAATTGTGGAAATGATGAATGATGCCTATGTTTAGTATTAACTTGTATGTGTTTATGTTCATGTCATGCTATTTGGTCATTTGGTATAAGTCTTATATAGGTGTTTGAAATTATGGTATGAATGTATATGTTTGAATGATAAAAGAAATGGTAAGTTTTAGTATGAGATGATTATGATTTGAGAGTTTGAATGAACACTTGTAAATGTGATTAGTGTATGAATGTGATATGGAGTGTAGCTTTGAATTTGGTTAGTTTTGGAATGTGATGAGATGCCAAATGATGGCATATTGGTTAGATATAGGTTGAGTGAATTTGACATGTTTTTTAGTGTGTTTGAATGCGGCTTAGTCATATGAATGTATATGGGATTGGGTTGGCTTGGTGTGTAAGCAAATGGGTAGAAAATGGCTTGTTTTAGGGGAAATTTGTGAAGCACACGGCCTGGGACATAGGTTGTCACACGGCCACCCCACACGGTCGTGTGTCATTATTATTTTAGGTGTAGGTTTCACACGGCCTAGCATACGGCACAGAGAGTTACACAACCTGGCGACACAACTGTGTGACCAAACTTCGAATGCACGCACGGTCTGGCACACGGTCTGTGACACGACGGTGTGTAATTATTTCCAGTGAATATCCTGTGGTGCGTTCATGAATTGGCTAACTTTATTTACACTATAGGTAATATCAGGTCGAGTAAGGCAGATATATTAGAGTGCACCTACAACTTGCTAATATAAGTGAATTAGAGTGCACCTACAACTTGCTAATATAAGTGAACATCGATGAAAGAGTGCCCATGTATAACAACAACTTTGGGAGTAACAACCATAAGAGTTGGTACCAAGGTAACATTATCCATGGACATCCTATGTAACAACTCACCAATATACTTCTTTTGACTAAGTAACACACCTTGGCGAAGTTGAATGATTTCCATACCAAGAAAAAAATGAGTTGATCCTAGATCTTTCAAGGAGAATAGATAGTTTAGTTGAGAGACTACCTCATCAATTTCAGCGGTAGGAGGACCCAGTAATAATGATATTGTCAACATATATCATAAGTATTGTTTGTGATGTAGATGTGTTGCGGATATATAATAAAATATCAACTTGTGAAGAGACAAAGTAAATATGATTAGTGAGAAAGCAACGTATTATCAAACCATGCTCGAGGGACCTGTCAAAGGCCATACAGTGCTATTTTTTCCTCTAGTGACCATAGGATGAGTGTTTTGTGGAGGTTGGGGGAGTATGAGAGGTGAGTTTTGTGAATGAAAAGAGTGATTGGTAGATTGAGCTGATGTGGGGGTTAGGAGATGTTGAGATGTCATAATTGGAGGTATTGGTATCTTTATCGAAGGGTGATGAAGATGGAGGGGATGGATGTGATGATGGGGGGCAGGTGATTAGGGTAAGTGAGAGAATTTGAGGTTTGGTAATATGTTTAGGATTAAAGTATGGTGTGGGTAAGAATAGGGATTGTGTTTGATTGAAGGGAAAGACACGTCCTTCAAATCGAACATGTCGTGAAACATATACACGACCAGTGGCATCTTGGCATCTATAACCCTTGTGTTTTGGAGAATAGTCCAGGAACACATATGAAGCATAACAAAATTACAATTTGTAAGCATGATATGGCCTTAAAAATAGGAAACATGGGCACCCAAATGTTCTTAGGAAGCTATAATCAAGATTCAAATGAAACAACGACTCATAAGGTGAAACCCCTTTAAGAGCTTTAGTAGGTAACCAATTTGTTAGAAACACCGCTGTAGAAAATGCATCATTCTAATAGGATAACGACATTTGAGCATGAGCAAGCATAGATAAACCGACCTCCACAACTTGACAATGTTTGCATTCCACCAACACATTTTGTGGACAAGGGAGACAATGTTGAATCCCATGTTCTGTAAGATACGCACGGAGGGCATTAAACTCACCTCCACCATCAGTTTGTAGGACTTTGAGCTTAGTCCCAAGTTGGCATTCAGCAAGTTTATGAAATTTGAAAAAGACATGCTTAGCATCAGACTTTTGCTTGAGGAAGTAAATCCAAGTGTACCTTGTAGTGACATCAACAAATGTTACATAATATTTGAAGCCATTAGGACAAATGGGAGCAGGTCCTCATAAATCAACAGCCACAAGTTCTAATGGAGACAAATAAGATGCAGATGAAGCAGTGAATGGTAAGCAATGAGATTTGTCAAGTTGGCATGCAATGCAAAGAGTGTCTTTTTTATTCTTGATGAAAGGAACGTTACAATGACTCAAGGCCTTGATAAGTACATCAAACAAGGGATGGCCCAATCATTGATGCCAAACATGTTGAGAGACACTAATGAAAGCACTATTACAAGAAGCATTAGAAATTAAAGAAGAAACAAAATTACTAGCAGTAGGTAAATGTAGTCGATAGAGACTGTCCCACTTAAGACCGTGGAGCAAAATCCTTTGTCACCAAATCGCAAACCCAACATCGATTAGGATAAAACTCAAACACGATGTTGTTTTCCTTAGCAAACTTAGACATAGAGAGAAGATTTTTTGTTATAGTAGGTACATGCAGTAAGCCAAGCAAGTGTAATCTTTTGGGATTAGAGAAGAATGACGATTGCCCAACTTTCATGATAAAAAAAGAAGAGCCATTTCCAAAAAGGATTTGACTTGAACCTTTATACGAGACACCGTGGTCAAGTTGAGAAGCATCAGATGTTAGGTTTTTTTATTGCCCCTAAGTCTGGGTACCAGGCATTATCGCCAACAACGATAAGGGTGGCGAGACATACAGACAAGCAAATTGAAGCATTGATGGAATTTCCAACATTAGAGCTTACAGAGGCAGTATGATGTCCAAGGAAATTAGGGTGAGTTGAAGCAAATTGAGTAGATGGTCGAAGTATATGTGGGTCAACTGTGGTGTTTAAGGTGCCAGGGCTAGTAGGTTCAATATGTGGAGGGATTGGGTAGGAATGATTAGGGCCCAAATAGTAGTGACCTTAGGCAGAAGGTCCTTGAATAGAAAAACCACCATAAACGTTGTTATAAGCCTGTGGTTTTCCAAATGACGTTGTCGGCACTGCAAAGGAGGGGGATTTGCATGTTGTATCGAATTGAAAGTAGCAACAATCAACCAGATGACCAAATTTTCCACAAAGTTGGCATTGTAATCGTGAGGAACCACTAAAGTAACCTCTAACCCATCCCCAAAAAGACTCATTTGCGGGTCGACGATATCGATGTGTGTCATGAGAGTCTTTAGAAGTTTGAGAGGTCGTAGGAGATTGAGCAGTGACAATGTTAGCAGAGGCAGTAACCTGGTTTAATAGAACGAGCTGTTGAGTTTTAGCATTGAGAATGATCATTGTGACAATATGTAGGTTAAAAGGTGTTTGTGGAGAGGCTGTTATGACGGTGACCATAGAATTGTACTTAGGAGGAAGCTCGTTCAGAACAGCTGTAATGTGCTCTCTTTCAAAAATAGTTTCACCACAATTAGCTAGATTATCACAGATCATATTTATGTTCATAAGAAAATCCTTCATGGGCAGTTTGCCTTTTTGTTGGGTATGAAGTAATTGGCAGTAATACATTAGCTTGGCAGTGGATTTGCTCTTAAAAAGTTGGTCAAGAACATTCCATATGTCACGAGCAGAGTCGCACCCAATCAAATGAGGGAGAATGCCAGTACTGACTGATGGCAGTAACCAAAAGGCTAAAGCACTATCTTGTTTTTCAAATAGCTCAAATTTTAGATTTGTTGATGTAGTTCCATCATCGTTAGTGAGGTTTTAAGATGGTAGAAGATATGAACGGTCAATATAACGTTGAAGTTTATGAGTTTTCGACATTAAAAGAATTTGATGCTTCCACAATAAATAGTTTGTATCATCAAGGATGACAATAATACGTTTAGTGGAGAAAATCTTGCTTTCATTTGAGTTTAGGTTAACAATTGCAGAACCTTGAGCAAAAGGATTCACAGTGGTTGGAAGTGGGTCTGGTGGCATGGTGAAAAAAAACCGGCTCTAGATATCAAGTTGGAAACCAGATATGAAGAGTAGAAATAATATAAAAAATAAAGGAGAAAACTGATACTTCATTAAATCAGTCCCATCCATTCGATAATAGGGATAGTAGATTTATACAAAATCTGTAAAGAAAAAGACAAAGTTGATTAGCCTAAAAATATCAAAGTCAATAGCTGCCAACCTTACAGCTTAGCTGGTATGCTCAGTCATTCTATTCTAAATTATTATCTTTACCCTATTTTGGAAGTAGCTATATTGAATATGCTAACATGAGCATCATCCATGTGGAGATAGGGAAATTACAAAACAAAATAATAATAAAGTAATGGTGATTGGTGTTATTTTGCTTTTGGCTGCTAAAATATCACATTCTTGTTTTTTTCCATAGTCAATACTAATGTTCTCTTATATATATCGAAGTATGGTCCTAAAAAGATTAAGTTAAAATATATCCTCTGCAAAGTTTGAACCAATCTTTCTTCTCTTTTTTGCTATTGTTTCACTTATTGTACCTTGATTGTTGATTGTGTGGGAGCAATATAAGAGTATGCAATGGCGTATCTAGAAAATGGGAAAAATTGTCATTTAGAAAATTTAAAATTTAAAATTAGTAAAGGTAAAATTTCACTTTGGCTCCCCTAAAAATGATAAATTTTTTATTTAATCCTTTAAAAAATTATAAAGATATAGGCTATTAAAAATTAAAATTTAATTTCGGCCCCCTTAAAAAAAAATTTTGGCTTCAACCCTGAGAGTATGCTAAGAAAGTTAAGACCCTCACAACACCCACTACAAATGATGATAAGCTCATTTTGTAGTGTGTGCACATTGATTTATCGAACATGATTCATTAGTCATGATTGTTGATCCTAAGTTGAGTTCCTTCATTCATCTATCTAAATAAGAACAACAGAATGATTAACTACAATGAAAGGGTAAGTTGGTGGTAGTAGTAGTAGTAGTAGTAGTAGTAGTAGTAGTAGTAGTAGAAGAAGATACAACTCTTTGGTATGAATTGTTACAACTCTTCCATCAGTAGTGGAGTCAGGATGTTAATTTTGGGAGAGCCAAGCTAAAATTAGACGTGCTACGTAGTTTTTTTTCCCCTATAACATATATTATGTATGTTAGTTATACTACAAAAAATTAGATAAAAATTTTGTTCCACATTATATTTCCAAATATATATAAGTTAAAAAAGATAGCATGAATAGATATTTAAAAAGAACAATTAAAAAGAAATAGCATATCATTACTTAAAATTGTGTATGACGTTCTGTCGAGGAAATAAAATCACTAAATATAGAGTTTGAATAAAAAGTTTCAGCAATCTCTCTTTCAATATAAACAACAAGATTATCAGTAAGAAACCCATCCTTCATTTTGTTGCGAAGCCTTGTTTTAACAAATTTCATCGTCGAGAAAACTCTTTCTATAGTTGCAGTTGAAACAAGAAGAGTTAACAGAAGATAGATTAATCTAACAATAAAATATACCTTTGACATCTATGTCTCTGCTAATCCTTGACAAAGATCAGAAATTGTGGACAAATTCCACAATTTCGGATGATTTGGAACATTTTGCTTATAATGTTGTAATTGATACTTCAAGGTTACTTTCTCTTGCTTAGTGAAATCAAGATGATAATATTTTTTCCACGAGACAACAAATATCATCGATATTGAAGGATTTATAAGCATCCTTAGGTTCCAAAGCAGAGCTAAGGGTAAAAAGATCAATCGCTTGTTTATTAAATCTACTATTTAGCTCAAGAAGTTGAGAATCTATAATGGCATTGAATATATCAACTCGATAATAGTGCTCCATATTGAAATTAGCTTGTTGGTGATGACCATGTTTTACCACATATGAAGAATCCATATCAAGAACCTTAATATTGTGATTTTCAGAAAATGCTTTGACAACAGATTGTCCCAACCATCTTTTCTCAACTTTTGTATCAAAGTTTTGGTGCTTAAGATTAAATACTTAACATTTACTATATTTTGGGATTTTTGTTGTAGATGTTGACAAAGAATATACATAATGCCAATTATCTCTTTCACTAGATGTAAGATAAAAACAAATCAAAAGATGTAATCTTCTTATATGTTGCAACTGCATCCCCACGGATAGATCAATAACATTTTCTAGAACAGAACAAGTAGCATCAAACATCCTTATCAAGCTACAAACAGAACTAAAATGAGAGCTCCAACGAGTTTCTTCAACTCGTTTCAGTGTTAATTTGGTTAAGTCCTTTACCAGTTTCAAGTTCATCAATTGCCAACATATTTGCAATTTCAATTGCTTGGGCAGCTCATAACTGACCATGGTGTTTGCAAGAGGCACTAATTATATTAACAATGAAGTTCAAATCAAAGAAAAAATTATGAATAGGAAATACCTATACGAGTCTCAAGGCCCAATTTCAGGCTTATGGATGTGATGGGCTTACACTACCTCAAGGCCCAACAATAAGGTCAAAGGTCAAGCAAATCAAATTAAGATTCGACCAAAGCTAGTATGTAAGGATAAATCTTTTCGAGGAAACTAGGAATGATATAGGCACAAAATGGGTGAAATGTATTAAAGTTAATTCAACCAATCTATCAATTTTCAAGATAAAAATATTATTCAACTTGCAACAAATTTTTGGATGGGATCCGGACATTTCTGGATTAAGATGTCTCATAGCATTTGAATATCATTCTCTTAGTTTCAAAACGCACTTTGAATCATTTGATTTCAAGTTTGGGAACTCAAGTTATGACCGTTTTAGTGAAGACTGCATGAGCAGAACTTCTGAATGGGATTATTACGGAAATTACGAGTTTTGGGCTTTTAATTCAAGTTTAAATCATATTGGATTTGGTTTTTAGGCTTAATTTTTATTATATATGAGCTCGGTATTGTATTTATCAGATCTTATTACTTTATTATTTTTTATTCCTAATTTTTTATAATTATTAAGTATTTTAAGGTTTTTAGGAGTTTTATTTCAACAAGAATGTTAGTTTAAAACTACTTCTTGTTTAGGCTAATTAGAGTTCTAGTATACTTAAGAGTTTTATTTATATTTATTTAGCTAGCCTATACAAAGGCTTTTATATTGTACACAAAAATTCATTATTATTACACTTTTCGTTTGAGTTAGTAAATTCTTATTTTCAAGAAATTTTTTTGAGTTTTGTTTAAAAGAGTTTTAACAATCTTTTCAGATTATAGGGGATCATCTTTAAACTTTTTATTGCTAAGTTTTCTTTCTTGGAGGGAAAATTCGAATTGCATAAAAGGGGTTGTGGATTCTTTTTGTTGTCAATGCTCTTTAGGACTTTTACACATCATCTTCATTTTTTTCCATCTATCTTCTTTATTTTCTCATTTATTATTTTAATATTTGATTTATTCAATTGTTTTTTTTTATCTTAATTATTCTTTAATTTTTTTTATCTATATTTGATTTGTTTGCGTTTCAGGTTGTGTTAAAATCCAAGTTTCTTTCCGAACGTCTAGAGCCCTAAGTCAAATCCGCGACTTGGACAAACTTACGATCCTCTTCCGCTATCATTTGTTCATTCGTATCATTCGGTATCAGTTTCTTGGGCATTTTAGATTTTTTTGTGTTCTTAAAAACTGATTTCCAGCAAACAGTCTTAAAATAAATTTTTTTACCCAGAAAGTTCTCGAGAAAAAAAAAATTTTCAATGGGTAATCATTTTTCAAACAATTTGAAATTTTACATATTGATTCTTGGCACTTTTTAGAATATTAAAAAAATATTTCCTACAAAAAAGTGATCGAAAAAGTGCAAAAACAGAAAAATATGAAAAAAGAAAAAAATTAAAAATATTATGTGGGTTGAATTTTGTGCCGAAACTTTCTAGATCAGATATACATTATTTGATGAAGCTTCAATTTAAATTTTGTAATTTTGGAAATCAGAAACACCTTGAACGAAGTTTGTCAAGTTGCTTCGCAATTTTTTGAGTTTTCGAGTTTCAAGGATTTTCATTTACTCTTAACCTTAAGTTTTCATTTGTTTTTGGTTTTTATTGTTCTTTTACGCTATAATGCCTAAATTTTGCCCGGCCCTTAATGAATAAAAGTAATAATAATAATCCAGTATTTTACAAGTCCAGAACAAAATGAGGTGGCCCAGAATATAAGGCCCAAATTGAAATAAAACAAAGGCCCAAATCAGGTGCCCCAAAACAGTGACAGAAACCTTAGGGTTTCTATGGAGATCATCAGCGCCGCAGCCAAGATCCGCACGAGCCGAGTCTCCGATCTTCACCAGCACAGCAAGAAACAGCAAAAAAGGAAAAAAAAATCAAAGATTTCAAATCAAAAGCGATTTGTTTCTTTATTTTTTATTTTATTATGGCTATAAAA
>CM025150.1:6934490-6944765 GCA_013467495.1 Gossypium gossypioides
TTGTGTTTGGTTCTCAAATAATGTTTTTCAGTTGTGTTATTTAGAAATTATATAAATGTATGAAAAGATAAAAGTACTCTTATAATAATATTAATTACCCTTTAAAGTAAGGGTATTTTAGTAATTTCATAACTGAATTGGTGTTGAGTTGACTCGTGACACCAACTCTGTCAACTACCTTTATATATAGTATAAATATATATTATTTATATTGTCATTTAAAAATAATGTCACCTGCACTAATAAAATTTTAAATTTACCACTAAACAAAAACTTAATTTTGATGTTTTTATACATTTTAATTTTTTATATCAACTAAGTTAAAAAGTTGAGAGTGCTCTCTCTTAGTGTCCCATAGAAACAGTGATTGTTGTGGTTGGGTTGGAGTAGGGTAGTGACCTTTTTTGGAGAATGGGGAGGGATGAGATCTTCCTCTTGGAAGAAGAATTGGGTCAGTTAACTGTAAAGAGTTCGTTGGTTGTTCATGGTTATAATCTGACGTTATTATGTACTATGTGGACAATAAAATCTTACAATCCAGATAGTTTTCAGGCTCAACTTAAGAGTATTTGGAAGACAAGGAAGAAGTTTGAGATCCAAGTGGCAAGGCTGAACCTATTTTTGGTCTCGTTTGAAAAGAGGACGAGTTGGAGTTGATTCTCGAAGGTCGACCATGGCTTTTTCGAAGGCAACTTGTTATTTTTTATAGATTAGTTAATCCAATTGAACGAAGAAAAATTTGATTGGTTCTATCTCCTTTTTGGATCAAGGTTTTCCATGTCCCCCGGGATGTGATAAGAAAGATCTAATGCATGCAATTGGGTCAACTTTCGGAAGGGTGCTTAGATCTAAAGTCAAAGGGGATTTTTGCTGGCTAAAAATTCAGTTGGATGTGCAGAAACCACTATAAAGAGGGATCTTTGTCTCAGCTGGTAATCAAGAGAAAATTTGGCTTTCTTTTAAGTATGATAATTTGCCAAAATTTTGCTTTGAGTATGGTCGAATAGGTCATGGGATCAATGAGTGTAATGGGATCCCAACTAATATCAGGGATATGTCAGAAGATGAACTCCCTTACTTTTTTTGCATTTAAAGCTAAATCAAATTTATTGGGCAAAGAAAGTTTGAAATTTGATTTATCTACTAAGAAATTGATGAAGCAGTGCTCCTATATTAGTGTGGGTGATATGGTCGATGGGGTGGATAGCAAGTTTTGTAAGGATGGATCAACAACTCAGGTTTCAACGGCGGTTCACCAATTAGAGGAGGAAGTGGGATTTGAGGAATTTTTGGCAGAATTGGAAACTAATGATTTGGTGCACAATCTTAGGGATTATGGCGATTTTAGAGTCCCACCATTTAAGAAAGCCGAATTGCAGCAAATGGATCATGATGGCTTAATGACAGTTGCTGAACGCCTCAATATGGAAACGGGTGGTTGCCAAAGTGGGTTTGTTAGGCCTATGGAGGGTAAGTCTCAAAAAGGAAAAAAAGTTGGAAAAGAACGATAATAGATGTTGTGGTAGATCAAAATAATTTTGAAAGTGTGACGGGAAAATAGAAAATAGACTTGGTAGGGACTGATGAGCTGGAGAATTCACCACTTTGTGTTGAAGGAATTAAAAAGGCAAAACTTGAAGTGAAGGGCCTAGATAGTCTAGTGTCTAATGTTTCTATAATGATAACTCTGGAGTAATTTTCTACTCCTTTTCAACAAGGATCGGCGGCTGCCAAAAGGTAAGCCAACCAGGCATAATGAAAATCATATGTTGGAATGTCCGTGGTTTGGAGATTCCACGGCCTATTCGTCGACTTCGGCATGTGCTTACGATGTATAATCCCTAACTAGACTTATTTATAGAGACAAAACTAGATGGTAGACGAATGGAATCAGTGAGGAGAATATGTGGCTTTATAAACGGGATAGAAGCGGGGGCTGATGGGTTAAGAGAAGGCATTTGTTTAGCATGGAAGAAGGATGTGAATATTAGTTTACGAAGTTTTTCTAGGAATTTTGTTGATGTGCTGGTTAAGGGTAATGGAGAGGAGAGGGATTGGAGGTTCACCAGGTTTTATGGAACCCCGTTTGTGAGGAATATGAGTGATTCGTGGAATGAGCTAAGGAGCTTGGGGAATAGTAATGATCTTTCGTGGCTTGTTTGTGGTGATTTTAACGAAATTATGCATTTTTTTGAAAAAGTGAGGGGTATACTGATGGAATAAAGGAGAATGAAGATGTTTAGGAAAGTTATCGAGGATTGTAGGTTAATGTATGTGGGTTATTCGAGACTGTAATTTACATGGGAGACAGGTAACTTGCCAGAAGCAAATATCAGAGAACGTTTGGATAGGGGAGTGGCGAATGAGGAATGGCTAGGTAGATTTCAAAATGCAATGATTCGACATTTACCTCACTCTTTTTCGAATCATTGTCCTCTCTTAATTCAAACGAAAAGGGTAGTGGAGGTGAGGGATATAGAAGATTTCAATTCGAAGCTTGGTGGACAATGGTGGATTTGATTGAGAGAGAAATTAAAAAAAATTTGGAAACTTATTTAGGGGATATCTTTTCAAAGTTGGAGAGGCTTTGGGTAGGATTGGAGAGTTGGGCACATCAAGTAAATGATAAAATGATTGACTTGAAAAATCAGTTGACTAGGAAATTGGAGCTTTGGATAGAAGTTGATCGAAACGATGTGAACTTGGGCGAGCTCATCTATAGAAAAATTCAGTTGAATTGAGAGATTGAAAAAGATGAAGTTTTTTGGGAGCAACAAGTGAGAACAAATTGGTTAAAGGTAGGGGACAAAATTATGACCTTCTTTCATAGGTATGCTTCTCAACGAAGGAGAATGGACATAATCAAGTGTTTGGAATATGGGGATGATAAGGTGACTAGGGAGGGAGCTGAAATGGAGAAGATAGCGAGGGGGTTCTTTGAAGAGATTTTTGCGACAAAGGGGGTGAGCGAGTTGAGATGTATTTCTGATATGGCAAATGCATTGTTAATAGCAAAGAATACGAAGGAGGAGGTTTTTGGGGTGTTGAGGGATATGGGCCCAACAAATGCACCAAGGATAAATGGTTTTTTGATTATATTCTTTCAAAAAGGTTGGCATATTGTGGGAAAAGAGTTAAGCTTTTATTTTTTTGGATGTTTTAAATGATGGTATGGATTTATAACCTATGAACGTTACAAACATAGTCATTCCAAAAATCCCTAACCCGACTAGTATGGTTAATTTTAAATCTATTAGTTTTTGCAATGTCATATATAAAGTAATAGAAAAAATGGTGGCTAATCGGTTTCAAAGGGTATTAGATGTATGTATTGATAGTGCCTAGAGTGCTTTTGTGCTGGGACAGCTGATTTCGGATAATGTTTTGCTTCCCTATGAAATTTTGCATACTTTTCGATAGAAATGAGGAGGAAGGAAGGGTTTCATGGCACTTATGTTGGATATTAGTAAGGCATATGATAGAGTAGAGTGGGTTTTTTTTAGAGCTATAATAGAGAAAATGGGTTTTGAAAAGGTTTGGGTGGACATAGTGATGAAGTGTGTCTCGACAATATCTTATTCGGTTAGTATCAATTGAAATAAGGGAGCGTCTTTTCGTCCATCTAGAGGACTTCAAAAATGGCATCCTTTGAGTCCTTTTCTCTTTCTTATTTGAAGTGAGGGACTTTCTACTCTCATGAGACTTACTTTGAAGGAAGGTTTGATGAAAGGGGCAAAGGCAAGTAGGAGTAGACCCCAGATTTCTCGTCTACTTTTTGTAGATGATTATTTTCTTTTTGGGGAGGCAACAATGCGGGGTGCTCATGTCTTAAAGAAGATCTTGAAGGAGTATGAAACTTGCTCGGGACAATGTGTAAATTTCGAAAAGTCTACAGTTTACTATAGTACAAATACCCTGATTCGGTAAGAGTGCAAATATCGGGAGGATTGGGGGCCAGGTAGTCAAACAATCCAGAAAGATATTTTGGCCTTCTTAATATGGTGGGTAGAAAAAAAGAAAGGCTTCATTTCAGATTTTAAAAGATCGAATGAAGAAGAAGATAGATAGCTGGAGCACTAGATTTCTTTCACAATGGAGCAAGGAGGTATTCATAAAATCAGTGCTTCAAGCCATACGAACTTATACAATGGCTTGCTTCCTTTAGCCCAAATCTTTGTGCGGGGAATTAGAAAGCATAATGGCCAAATTTTGGTGGCAAATAGCTCATAAGAGGTGAGGATTGCATAGGTGTGAATGGGGAAAACTTTGTGAGCTGAAAGAGACTAGGGGCTTGGGCTTTAGGATTTTTAACAAATTTCATGTGGCTCTTTTAACAAAACAAGGTTGGAGCCTTATTTATCATCCTGATTTTTTATTAGCCCAGGTTTTAAAAGCAAAGTATTATCCTCAAACTGATATTTTAAATGCAAGTTTAAAGCATAAGGCTTCATATACTTGGAAAAGTATTTGGTTGGCACGTAAGTTGCTTCAGGATGGGTTGTGTTGGAGGGTGGGAACAGGAGAAAATAATTCCATTTTAAATCATGCATGTATTCCTGGTTCGGTTGATTATAAATTGAGCAGCATGGTTCGTGATAATAACGTATTAATAGTTGCTGATTTAATTGATAATGCTAATAGAGAATGGAGGCAAGATATTATTACCGCTACTTTCTCTGATGCTGACGTGGCCAGGATTTTTCGAATCCCATTGGCAAAAGAACCACACGAGGATGTGATGGTGTGAGGTGCAAACCCTCAGGAGAGTTCTTTGTTCGGAGTGCCTACAAACTATTACAATCTGGTATTCCTAGTCCTATTTTCATTGAATTACAAGCCACATCTAAAGGATTCTATAGGAAGTTATGGAGCCTAAATCATGCATGTATTCTTGGTTCGGTTGATTATAAATTGAGCAGCATGGTTCGTGATAATAACATATTAATAGTTGCTGATTTAATTGATAATGCTATTAGAGAATGGAGGCGAGAGATTATTACCGATACTTTCTTTGATGCTAACACGGCCAAGATATTTTGAATTCTATTGGCAAAATAACCACACGAGGATGTGATGGTGTGGAGATACGAACCCTTAAGAGAGTTCTTTGTTCGGAGTGCCTACAAACTATTACAATCTGGTATTCCTAGTCTTACTTTCAATGAATTACAAGCCACATCTAGAGGATTCTATAGGAAGCTATGGAGCCTAAATCTTCATTCTAAAATCAAAATTACAGTATGGCGAATATCAAAAAATTTTATCCCTAATTTATCTAATATGTATTGCAAGCGACTTGTGGTGAATAAGATGTGTCCAAAATGCGAGGGAGGGGCTGAAACGACGGACCATGTTTTTCGAAGTTGCCCTACTTCAAAGGGTGTTTGGGAATTAGTAGGGTACCTGTGGATATTGTCAAATACAACTTAAAGAACGTTTGAATGGCTTACCTGGGTATTTAGTGTAAGTTTTGTTTTTCAACAGAGGGTCTTCTGTTGTGCCCTTTGGGCCTTGTAGACTGAAAGGAATAAGCATGTGCATGAGAACTTAGCAAAATCGGGTAGAGAGATAGCCAATTTCATTCAAAGTTACATTAAAGAACTTGAAGATAACGAAGAATAATGGCTTACTAGGGGAGTTATTCGGTAAAATGGGAACCTCCTTTGGGGGGTTTGTATTAAAATAAACTTCGATGCGGCTTTTGATAGGGCACATTCTTGATAGAGGTGGCAGGTTGTGGCCAAAAACGCCCTGGGAAAGATGGTTGCCTCCAGATCGATGATACATGCAGATGGTGAGTCGGGCTTCGCAGCGGAAGCTTTCGCGTGTTTATAGGCAGTACAAACAGAGTTACATTTGGGTTTCACAGATGTGATTATAGAAGGAGACTCTTTATCAATTATAAAGAAATGCAACTCAGATTCACAAGACAAATAAGAAATATGTGCTTATATCCAGAATATAAAACGAAATATCAACAGTTTCCGGTCTTTACGAATCAAACATACAAGACGCTTGGCTAATCAACTTGCTCAAGCTATAGCTACTGAAAGTTTGAGGAATGGTGAAGAGTTTTACCTGGAAGTGACGATCTAGAGATTTGTTGCGAGGATAACGAAAGAAGAATGGATTCGGGAGCCCGATTGAGGAGGAAGATGTTAAAAGATTTTCAGTTCCTGGGATAAAAAAAGATTTGAATTGTGTTTTTGAAAGAAATGATCTATAATATGGATGGAAAATGGAAAGTTATCTGTAGGAAATGAAACTATCAGTTTTGAATTGAAAGATGAGGGGTTAGTGTTAGCTCGGAAGGATCAACTCGAGATCGACGATAGAGAAGTTGTAGTGGAAGCAACAAAAAATATGCAACAAAGAACATAATGATTTATAGTGGTTCGGCCCCAATTGCCTACTCCACTACCTTAGCTTTCCACAACTAAGTATTTTCCCAAATTCACTAATTTGGCAACCTTTGAGGATAAGGTTTAACATTACAATCTCTCTTAAGACTTATACCTCAAAATTTTAAGATACAACTCCCTTAAGGTTTCTACCCAAACCTTAAGAATAAACCCTCTCTCAAAAGAGATACAAATAAGCAAACAAAAAAACAATCCTCACAAGATCAGGATGTTTGCCAATTAAGCACAAATACAAAGAAGAACATTTGACCTATATGAATACAATGAAAGCTCACAAGTGTCTACAAGAAAATCTATGAAAGAGTTAAGCTCTAGGTTGTTTTGATTTATCTTTAAGCTTTGCGCATTGCTCTTCTTGTTGCTAGACATTTGGAAGATGATATTTATACCCTCTAATTGATTTCCAACCATTGTGGTTGTTGTGGAAGTAAATATAGCCGTTGGGGGATGAAATACCAGGTCATTAACTACACCTGCAGCAACGAGTATCGATACCTACTAAAAGGGTATCGATATTTTTTTGTAATCAATGCAGATTTCAGTGACTGTTGGAGTAGGAATATCGATACCTTAGGAAATATATCGATATATTAAGAAAAGTATTGATACCGGATCGATACCTACCAGGGTTTGAAAGAAACAGAATGTCAATTTGGTATCGATTATCAGAGGGGTATTGATATCTTGTAAAATATTGATACTTAGACAAAAAGTATCGATGCTTTTTGTCCTAGAGCAATTCTAACTTGTTTGAAAATGGTTAAAACATATTTGGAAATATTTGACTCAATTGAAACCATTACAACTTTACTTTTATTCAAAAACACTTTAATTTGTTATATCAAAACATATTATCCAATAAGGCTTAGTTTAACAGATGGGACAAGTACACACTTCCTAATATGATAGACTAGCTTAGTTTTCTTTTTCTGTTTTAGATTTTTGGGTTTTGTTTTTTTTCTTCTAGGTCCGATTTTGGACTTCTGGTTTGTTTTGATGTTTGGTTTTAATTTGGGTGATAAAAGCCTAGTTCTTTTCTTCAAAAAAAAAATAATTTCATGCACACTTAATTACCTCTATCAATTGTATATATTAATAATGTTATTGATTGAGTTGGTGTTGCAAATTAACTCGACACCAACTCAATATTAATGGCAATATTATGATAAACAATTGTATCCATTTAATAATCTTAATATTATATATTTAAATTTCGTTTTACTCACAATTTAATTTATCTTTTATTTTAATATCTTACATATTTCATGTGTTATTATTAATTAGTTCTAACCATATGTTTCATTATTTATTGTATGTTATTTTTAAACACAAATTTATATTTTAAGTTTGAGATTTCCACATGCATATGCGTGCAATAAAATTTTTAGTTATAGTTAATATTGTGATTGAGTTAATGTCACTCATCAATTAAGGATTTCATTTAATTTCTTTTACATGTTTTATTAGGTAGGATTTATTTGTTATTTTTTATATTATGTTACTCCCATCCCAAGTTGACCATATAAAAAAAATAAGGAAAAGTGTAAATAAATTCAATACACAAAAGTTTTATCGTCTGTCATTAAGTGGCACGCCCAAGTTCTATCGTATGCCCATAAGTGGCACGTTTTGAAGGTTTTTTTCCTTCAACTATTTAAGGTTTTTTTAAGAAAAAAAATAGTTTATCTTATAACGCCGCCAATGGAAGAGGAGTTGGCAAATCTCAATATTGCCGATGATGATGAAGAACTAGTTCAGGCGTTTGATGATGAGGATTATGCTGAAGAAGATTTTAATATTTGCCTCGTAGGAAGGGTATTGACAGATAGCATAGTTCACTTTCCATCAATGAGAAACTTGCTTGCAAATTTGTGGCATCCAATTGAAGGGATATCTATCACAGAAATAGAAGATAAAAGAATACTATTCAAGTTTTACAACAATGTAGGTCTACATAGCGTATGGGATGGTATGCCATGGCTTTTCAATAGGCATCTTATTATTTTCCACTATTTATTAAAATGGGAAGACCTTGTAGAAGTTCCTCTGAATTTTATTAAAATGGATTGGGAGGAAAATAGGAGAGTGAGATTGCATAAAAATCTCTATGTTCAAGGCCATAATGGAGAAAAGTCAAATTCAGATTCGAAGGAAAGGTCATTTGGGTTGGTAGATGGAAGAAAGAGACAGAGAGTACATCGATTGAGAAATCCAAACCAATGCAACCTCAGTTTGGAGAATATAAAGACAAATTATGAATTATCGGCGGTCGCAATAAGCAGGCTGACTGGTCATAATGAAAACCTTAAGTTGGAATGTCTGTGATCTGGGGCAACCACGAATAGTTAGGTGTCTTAAGCACAAGCTGGGACAAGTCAAACCCTAGGTTTTATTTCTTATTGAGACAAAGGTTAATGCAATAAGTATGGAAAGAATAAGGAAGAGTTGTGAGTTCGAGAACAGAATTGATGTGGGGGCAAATGGGTCGAGAGGAGGTTTGTCTTTAGGATGGAAGAAGGGTATATCTGTTACGTTAAGAAGTTTCTCCCATTCACATATAGATGTTGAGGTAAAAAAGGAAGATGGGAAGATTTTATGGCTGCTTACTAGTTTTTATGGGTCCCCGGTGGCGAATCAAAGGAAGGATTCATAGGATATTTTAAGGCAGCTAAAAAGAAGCTGCAACTTACCATGGATAGTGTGATTCTTCAAGTTTGATATGATCTCCTGACCATAAAATGTAATCTACAAAACAGAGGACAAAGCACAAGTAAGCCTACTTGAAGCTTAGTAAGTTCGTTACACCAAACAAAAATCTTACCAAATTAAAGCATAACATAGCAAATTTCACGATTAAAATAACTAAGTTCCTGTTAGACACAGCTCACAGCAAGTGAGTATTAAACAGTACAAATTGTTACACTGGCTGAAGCCTGCTAGGCACTAACCCCGATAAGTACACCGACACGAAACCTGCTAAGCACAAGCCCGATAATTACACCAACACGAAGCATGCTAGGCACTAAGCCCAATAAGTACACTGACACGAAGCATACTAGGCACTAAGCCTGATAAGTACACCAGCACGAAGCCTGCTAAGCAACAAGGCTCGATACAGTACAGTACACCGACATAAAGCCTGCTAGGCTCAAGGCCCGAATTCAATACACTCAATACATTTTAATTTCACTATTGACCTTCGTTAAATCAAAAGTTCGATAATCACGAAACACTACAATTAATAAAGTAAAATCAAGTAATAAAGAAATTATCTATAACATACTTATATAAACGAACTTACTAGACTGATTTGTAGTAATGGTTCAAATCCAGGGACTACTCCACAACCTTTTCTTTTCCACGATCGTCAACACGTTCTTGATCTAAAATAATAGTTTCATTCAATTAACTAAATCAATAGTAAAATTAAGCCATTTTATGCAATTAAGTCCTTTTTGACATTTTTACAAATTTACCCTCAACATTTCACTTTTATTCAATTTAGTCCCTATGCCTAAATTTCACAATTAAACCAATTTTATTCAAAACCCATCCTAGCCGAATGTCAAAAACCCCCTAATTCAAACTATATTTGTGATTAATTCACAACAAGTCCTTGAAAGTTTATCACTTTAACAATCTAATCCTTAAACGTTAAAATCATCAAAAATTACTTTACAAAATAGTTTTGTAACAACCCGATTTTGACCCTAATCAGAAAAAGTGGTTTCGGGACCAAAAATCCAGGTCAGAAAAATATTTTAAAAATATTTTTGATATTTGCAGTATGTGAATTACTATGTGTGAAAATTTTGTATAAAAATTTGATCGTTTGAGTGCTCAATTTGATAAA
>CM025150.1:7052113-7062864 GCA_013467495.1 Gossypium gossypioides
TTATGTTTTTATACTTATAAGAGCATTTGAGAGTAAAAGGAGTGAAAAATAAGTGAAAATCAGACAAATAGAATAGATTTCAGGAGCCACATAAGCTGGACACACGACTATGTGAGCCACATGGGCTATATACATTGTCATGTGCCAAACCGTGTTGATTTCGTGACTCGCATCCCAAACACGCGAAAAAGCGTAACTTTTAGGTTTTCTAGGCATTCTAAAGTCTATAAATACCAAATAGAAGAAGAGAAGAATGAGCCATAAAAGAATATTGAAGAAAACAACTTGAAGAACACCATTGGAGCCCACTCTGAAGCATATTTCTATCAAGATTGAAGACCTTTTTTTAATTTCTTTTGAAGTTTTTATGAGTTCCTTTATTTCCTGTGGTTATTCTGTCTTTAAGATGTTTTTATTCACAATAATGAACTAATTCCTTAGATACCTAGAGAAGATGAACCCTATGATGAATTCTATTATTTGATTTTTATTTTACGCAATAAATACTTTATTCTTGTTCTCAGTTATATGTGCTTATCTCTTGTTTTAATATTTCCAAGATATTAATTCATGTTTAATGTGCTTAAATCAGATGAGGAAAAGTCCCTGTTTAATAGTAGATCTAGCATAATTGAGTGGAAATGCATGCAATTCTAGAAATAGGACGACATAAATCTACCGGATTAGAGTCAAATCTAATAAAAGAATCTATAGATCGAGTTAATGCGATAATAGGAGTTTTAATTAGAAATAAATTTCAATTAATCAACCTAGAGTCAGTTACTCTTGCTCTTGAAAGAGATATTAGCATAATGTAGGGATTTCTATGGATCAAGATACGAAGTGAATAATTCGTTTAATTCAAATTCATAATGATAGATGGAGTCTAAGTAGATTCTTTTCTTGGTATTGTTTCTCTCATTGGTTATTATTCAATTATTTTCCTGATTTATTCTATGTTGAGTTCTTTAGTTAAATTAATTTAGTAAATTTAGTTTGAACCAGTCACTCCAATTTGTCGGCTAAATAATAGGAAAATGATAATTACTAGTACTTTTAGTCCTCGTTATATGATACCTTTACTCACCTTAGCTATACTATTTATCGATAGGTGCACTTGTCTTTGTCGTATTTTTATTTAGTCTTGGGATGCATCAATTAGCATGCTTTCTCTTTACATCAATTTTATATTGTCTATGGAATTCATGAGGAACTAATCTCTCTATGGGGGATTAGTGAGTGGAGGTATGATCTGTCAACTATTTTGTAGGGTTACTCAACGAATCAACTGTTTAGGAGAGGAAGAACGTGAAATAAACCTAGGTCTAACAACCCCGGGAAGTTATCAATGTGGGTATTAACCCAAAATTGGTATTGCCATCCGTGAACACCTTAACCCCAAACATGTCTGAATTGTAAGGTCGAAAGATAAGTAGTTCTTGCTAACTCGTTATGTTAGTGGAAGATCGAAAGATCCTTCTAGGGTAGCGACTAGTTGATTGATGAGGAACCCGAAATGACAGTTGATGGAGATTACTGAAGTGAGCTAATCACCCATCAGATTTGCTTTATTCTCCCTTTTTAATCTCTTGAATTTTATCTTTTTATGTCACTCGCCTCCATTGGGTACGATCCTCAGAGTACTCACCTATTTCGTTGTAAAACTATATTACAACTTGACCCGTATACTTGCACGATACTTCCATTCACCCTTCATTCAGTTAAAAAGTTTATAATACTATCCATATCTACATCTCTAAAATATTCTAAGTCAGTTTCATAGATGAAATCATTTTCATAATATGCAGCATTATAAAATTCACAAATTATTCGAAGGGTTACTCTCACCTCTTTCCCTCGCACAAGTATTGTATCCCATATATATCCTTTGGTATTTCTAAACTCGTGGTCCCATAAAGATGCGTAGAATTCTTGAACAATAGGGACCATGACATTATCCTTTGGGATCGTCCAAAAATGCTCTCATCAATGATATTTGACCAAAGGCCATATTTCTTTACATAAAACCATCGATGGATCGATTCCCCTCTCTTGAATAGATGTTTTTCCTTAAAGTTCTTTAAATTTCTTTTCAACATTCCTATTCGAAAAAGTAGAGGGATTTTGAACCATCAATGGCTCTGTTTTCATTGTTCTCTTAACTTTTCTAGGAGGCGTAATGTTTCTATCCTAACAAATTACTAAATAAATAATTCATTGGAACAATAAAAATTTTGAGTTTAGGAACCCTTAACCTTGAATGTATAATTGAAATTCGTTTGAATTCATTGCTTGCCTGTGATGTCCCTGTTCCTTGTTGCACCAAGTTTGTGAAAGGAAATTTGGAAAATTAGGGGTATAAGGTTTAGGGGATGCTGATAGATTTGAGAGAGTTTGATGGGGTAAGGGTTTAATGAGTGTTTTAATTAGGAGTAAATAAGAATTTAAGTTTTAAAATATGGTTTTAAAGGTTTTGAAATCGGGTAAAATTAGTGTTTAAGCTGTCGAGTTGTGTAATGGGTCGAGTCAACCCTGCAGAAAATTATAATGATGTCGCAACACAGGGGTTCTGTGTCGCGACACATCCGCTAGTTTAGAGATTCTTAGAGACTGTCTGCTACATCACAGCAACAACTCTGTTTCGGCCCAAAACTCCATCTTAAGGATGTTTCGATCTAAGGATAAATCTATATTAAATAAAAGTTAAAATCTAAACTATTTGGTTAGTTAAGTATACAATAATTTACAACTATCATGTAGCAATTCCCAAATTTTAAGTTATACTGCCAGATTTATCCAGCAGTATTGTCAATTCCCTCGTGGATGATTTTTTTATTCTATTAATATTGGTCCACCGCCCGTAGTGCCATTCCGCCCTTGCTCATTTGTCTCATTCCTTAAACCTATTTATTCTCTTTGTTTTCATAAAAGGAAACATTTCCCTTGTTTTGAGAATGTTAGAAATAGGTAAGTTTTTGCAATACTCCCCTAATTTCCTCCTACTTTCCTCGTTCGGTTGATAGCCACATTTGAAGGTTTCAGTCTCACCATTAATTTTCATTGTTAACTGATTTTTCATAAAATTAATGGTGGATTTAGAAGTGGCTAGGAAAGGTCTTCTTAGTAAGATTGGTATCTCACGATCTTCCTCAAATTCAAGTACTACAAAATCCACAAGAATAATAAAGCTTCGCGCCTTGACTAACGCATCTTCTAGTACCTAATTTTGGGTGTACTAAAGACCTGTTAGCCAATTGTAATGTTATTTGAGTTGCTTTAAGATTCCCTAACCTGAGTTTTTCAAAAATTAATAAGGGCATTAAATTAATACTAGCTCCTAAATCGCATAAAGCTCTATTAAAGTGAATACTTCCTATTTCTATGGGAATGGTAAAACTGCCTGGGTCTTTCACTTTCCGCGGTACTTGTCTGGAAATAATTACACTATATGAAGCACTTAAATTAACCTGTTCTCCTACCTTGATTTTTGTACGCCTTGCCATCATATCCTTTAAAAACTTGGTATACTTGGGAGCCTTTTTAATTAACTCGATCAATGGTAGGTTGACATTTAAGGTTTTAAAAAATTTAAAAAACTTAAAAAATTCATCCTCGTCCTACTTTTCTCTTTCTTCTAATTTTGATAGAAATGAGACTTTTGTGATTTCAGCATCTTTAGGTGTCTCGTTTTCCATCTTAGTCGCTGGTGCATTCTCCTCATCTGGTTCAAGTCTGTCTTCCATTTCTAAAGTATCTTGAGGTTCATCAATACCAAGTTACCTCTAGTATTGGTACCCAAGGGAGGCGAGTACTAAATCAATTTTAACTTAAACAATTAAAAATCAAATGAATACTCTTTAATTAATTATAGTACGAGAGTAAAATAATAATAAATATTTTTAGGGTTTGTAAACTAATAAAGTAAAATCACATAAAAGAATTAAAACTACAAGAGATAGAGAGAAATAAAGTGAATCAAATCTGAATATGGGTGATCAGCTCACTTGGCAATCCCAATTAATTGTCGTCTCGAGTTCCTCGTCAACCAACTAGTCGTTACCCTAGCAGGATCTTATGATCTTCCACTAGCATAATGAATTAGCAAGAACTACTGATCTTTAGACCTCACAGTCCAGATTGGCTTGAGGTAAAGTTGTTCACAAATGGAAAATACCAATTTTGGGTTAATTCCTACGTTGATGACTTCCAGGGTTTTCAGGCCTAAGGTTTGTTTCACGTTCTTCCTTTCTTAAATAGTTGATCCGTTAAGTAACCCTACGAAATAGTTAAGAGGTCATGCCTCTACTCGCTAATCCCCCATAGAAGGATTAGTTCCTCATGGCTTTCATAAACAACATGGAATAAATGGAAGAATTAATCATAAGTAATGGAGTAAAATAAATAGTTTAAGAAAGCCTAATTGATATTGATGAATAGTGCCAATCCACAGAAGTTGATCTCCTTTACAGTCAGATCTCTTAAAGAAAACAAATAACTAAAACTACGAAAATTTAATAAAGAAAGAAAACAATTGTTAAACCTAAAGAGAAAATGTAAACTAATGGAATGATGTTTATAATGCGTGTCAGAGAGGTCTATTTATAGCCTTAAGGCAATCGTCGTCCTTATCCCTAAGGTAGCTAACATTCTCGAGCTTAAAGTTCGATTATGCAGACCAAAATGCCCCTACTACGTGTTTTATTCTCATCACAGAGTCGATGTCGCGACACACCAAGACTTGTGTCGTGACGTACCAACCAGCATGTTCCTTTGTAGCCATCTTCAAAGGTATGTCGCGACACCCTCAGCCTGTGTCGTGACATTGAAGGCAGATTCTCACTTTCTCTATTCTGCTCTTTATGTTGGGACATCGGAACCCCTATGTTGCTACATAGCGTCTAGTATTAACCTGAAATGCCCTCTAATGGTCTCCTACACACTCACAAAGTATGTTAGTTCTCTCTTGTGCCTCTCATTCAGGCCTTAAGGTTAATAAAAGACTCAATGTGCATATTTTATTGAATGTAAACAAAACTAAAGAAACTAAATTAAAGCATAATGAAAATGCTTGTATTGAAGCTCCTTAAATATGAAAACTAGTTTAATCTGCTACACCAAATTATGGCATATTAGTGATCTTAAACTGAAGGAATATCGCTCTGGTAAATGGGGTTTCTGCCAAAATAGATAATGGTCTTTTATTTAAAGGAATATAGAAAGGTGTGTTTTCTAATTAGGTCAACTTGTGATGCTCTATACCTGAATCCGACGATCGGGTCAAGCATGTGGTGTTACATCCCACTCCATTTTCCTTATTTGATCCAACAAGATGCACTCCTACATTAAAGCAAAGATTCACCTACCATGCTTCCTTTGTACCACTGTCCAATGAGAGACTAGCAATTTTTTCCTCCATACTCATCAGATCCAAAATAGAAAAGAGACAGGAAGAACACAAATTGAACTAAAAGAGAGAACAAAAAGAAAGAAAAAAATGCCACAAGAACGGACAAAGACGTGTCACAAAAGTAGGCTTTAATGCATGTAACACCCCTTAATCTGAGCAAGAGATGTCACATTCAAAATTTTCAAACTTTTTCATAACATTCAAACACTTAATTTATCATTATTGGACTCAATTTCAAACTTTTAAATTGTTATTTTTCTTTGATATCAATATTTATACATAAATCCACCATCCAAGCATATTTCATAGCCTTAAGATTTAATTTCAAATTATTCTCACTAATTAAATTTCACATTCACATATCATAATCTTTCTTTCATTTCACAAACATAATATAAACACTTAATTCATATATATCATTTAACACTTAATTCACACGTTTACTTTTATCTTTATTTTTACATATTATTACACATACACTTTTACTTCCATATAACACTTTTGCAGTCCTTAGTGAGTCTTAGAGGAGTTTCAAACAATCAGAACATGTGATCTTTCAAATCATACAGTATTTTGATAAATTCCAGTGCTTCGTGCCAAAACAGATTTCTTGACCTTTAACGGAACTCTGATAAGATAACTACAGAACATATACAGAACTCTATTCAACACATTACATAAACCATTTTGTTAAACTAAGCTTTATTTGATAATATGTTTTGATATAAACAATTAAAGTGTTTTTGAATAAAATTAAAGTTAAACAAAATCGATAAAATGATTTCTCAAATGAAGTCTAAGAGATAAAATTTTCAATCCTTACTTTAAAACTCTTTGAAATTTTTTGAATCAACATTAAAATCAAGTTAAAATGGTTTTAATCAAGTAAAAACAATTTCAACTAGTCAAACTATTTATAAAACAAGTCAGAATAGCTCCAGGCCAAAAAATACCAAGTATCAATAGTTTTCAAAACATTGATACCCCTTTGAAAAATTGGACTAAATTGACATTATGTTTTTCAAAAATTCATCTAAGTATTGATTCGATATCGATACCTTTCATATGGCATCGATAAAATTTGTCTAGTATCGATATTTAAGCCCTAACGGTCACTGAATTTTGCATTTAATGGAGAAAATATCGATACCATTTTTTCTAGTATTGATACTCGCTGTTGCAGGTGAATTAAATGCATTGGTTTTCACATCCCCAACGACTTTATTCATATCTCCAACAACCACAACAGTTGGAAATCAATTAGAGGTATAAATACCAGCTTCTAAAGATCCTACAGCAACTAAGAAAACATATTCAACCAAAAAGATCAATCAAACAACCATTGTGCCAAATATTTCCATACTTTTCTTTCATACACTTGTGAGCTTTATTTTCATTCTATTTGCTCAAGTGTTTTTCATTGTAATTGAGCTTAATTTACAAACACATTGATCTTGTAAGGATTATTTCTTTGTTTACTTCTTTGTATCACTTTAGGAGGGTTTGTGTCTTAAGGTTTGAGGAGAAAATTTAAAGGAGTTTGTAAGGTTAAACATTGTCCTCAAAGGTTATCAAATTAGTGAATTTGGAAAACTTCTTAGTTGTGAAAAGCCAAGGTAGTGGAGTAGGCAATTGGGGTCGAACCACTCTAAATTCTTATGTTTAATTTTTCATTCATTCTCTCTAGCTTTCGCAAAATTTTTAAAAGCCAATTCACCCTCTCTTGGTAATTTTGGTTTGATTATTTAAGCTAAAAATTGGTATCAAAGCTAGTCTCTTTTAGACAGTTTAACAACCAAAGATAAGATCCTTGAGGAAGCTCAACAATCATCAACTCAATTCCTACAATAACGTCTACATTCGGATAAATTTTTCTTTGTGAGTCTCAATATATTTCCAAGCCTCCTTATTTCAATGGTACCAATTATTCATATTTGAAGACAATGATGGTGCTATTCATCCAAGCAAATGATCTTTTGGTTTGATACATTATCATGGATGACCCTACTATACCACAAAAGCAAGAATGAGAACTCTTAGTTCCAAAGAGTAAGGAAGAATGGAACGAAGAAGATAGAATGAGTGTTCAACTTAATGCCAAGGCCATGCACACTCTCTTTTGTGCACTTGGTCTGAATGAGTATAGTAGCCTATTGTAATGTTCGAATGCCAAGGAGATGTGAGATAAACTTGAGGTAACTTATGAGAGACTAGCCAAGTGAAGAATTCAAATGTGGAAATCCCCACTTTCAATTACGTGACCTTTAAGATGAAGCCCAAGAAGAACATTAAAATAATGTTCGATAGATTCACCACCATCATCAATGGGCTAAAATCCTATAGGAAAACCTAGCCTAATAAAGAAGTTGTGAGGAACATGGGAAACCAAGGTGACCACTATTGAAGAAGCAAAAAATTTAGAAACGTTGACCTTGGATGAGCTCATTAGTTCTTTTCTCACTCATGAGATAAGGCTCGATGAAGGGGTACAAGAAGCCAATAATAAGAAGAAAAAGGTTGGTGTCACTTCAATTCCACCACCATTGAAGATAGTGAATCAAGTGAAAAGGTGGATAAGGAAAAAGAGATGGTCATGTTTGCTAGAATATTCTAGAAGTTTATGAGATCCAATAAAGGGATAAAATTCCAAAAGAAAGAAGGACTCAAGCTTGAATCTACCAAGGAAAATGACCCTATCATATGCTATGAATGCAAGAAGCCAGGACACATCAAGTTCAATTTTCCTCAATGAAAGAAAAATGAGTCAAGAAAACAAAAGCTCAAGGCTTATGTTGCTACTTGAAATGATGAGGATTCATTCGACAATGAAGATCAAGAAGTAGCAAACCTTTGCCTTATGGCCATTAATGATCTCAAGGTAACTTCTAACTCATCTATTTCAAATTCTTATTCTTTTGATGAGTTGCAAGATGCCTATGATGAATTAGCCTTGGAGTTTGAATTAATGGTTTCAAAATATAGGAAAACTATTTCAGAACTAAACCATGAAAATAATTCACTCTCCAAATTCAATCGTGAACTTGAAAGTAAAATAAATTATATGCAAGCTATTATAAATGATTTTGAAAAAAAGAATTGTGACTTGCATAATTTACTTTCTAAAATATATGATGATCATCAAAAGTAACTAGAGTTGCTTAAAAGTGGAAAAACTCACTCAAACAAAGTTTTACCAAAAAGATTTCTAAGAGGAGAAAGTTCAAAACAAAACTTTGTTAAACCTAGCTTTAATTTCTATAAACATAGAAGTCCTTCAAGTTTTTACAAAGGAAAAATTATTAAAAGTGTATGGGTCCCTAAAGGACTCATAACTACTCAAGATAAGGACATCCTTTCAAAATGGATACCTAAAGGGACTAAAATTATGGGAACTAATGTTTATTGACCCAAAAGAATTCGGGTACCAAAAATCAAAGTTTAATTCCATGTTTGTAGAAAGAGGAGCACTTCTTCAATGTGGGCAATTCAAGCAAAAATTCATGGTACCTTGATAACGGATGCTCAAAACATATGACCGGTGACAAGAACCACTTTGTCAATTTGAAGCTAAAAAGTAGAGAAGAAGTTACATTTGGTAACAACTCCAAAGGACAAATAGAAGGAATTGGCTCTATTGGTAAAAACTCTTCAATTCTTATTGAAAATGTTTTCTATGTCAACGGTCTTAAACATAATCTTCTAAGTATTAATTTATTGTGTGTTAAAGGTCTCAATGTCATTTTTGAGTCTAATGGATGTAAAGTAATTGATATTGTGTCTAATAAGATTATGCTTGTAGGACATATGATAGGAAATACTTATATGGTGCACTTAGATTACTTGCATGATTTATTCATATGCCTTGTTGCTAAAAATAAAAATAATTCTTTATTGTGGCTTATAAAACTAGGACATGCTAGCATGAAAATTTTGTATAAATTAACCAAAAATGACTTAGTTAGGGGTTTGCCTAAATTTTAATTTGAATTAGATAAATTTTGTGATGCATGTGTTAAGGGTAAACATAGGAAAGTCTCCTTTAAACCTATTAATGATGTATCAACTAGTAAAGTCCTTCAACTAATTCACGTAGACTTATTTGGTCCTAATAGGACAACTAGCTTGGGTGGAGAAAATGTGCTTTTGTGCTTGTTGATCACTATTCTTGGTTTACTGGGGTTCTTTTTTTACTGGGGTTCTTTTTTTTAAGTACTAAAGATAAGGCTTTAGAAAAATTCATCAAATTTTCAAAAATGAATTAAAATGAAATAGGTTACTCTATCACTAGTGTTAGAAGTGACCATTGAAATGAATTTCAAAATCTTGGTTTTGAAAATTTTTGCAGCTCAAATGGAATTAGCCATAATTTTTCTGCACTTAGAACCCCTTAACAAAATAGAGTTGTTGAGAGGAAAAATAGAACTTTAGAAGAAATGGTTAGAACCATGCTTTGTGAAAACAATTTACCAAAATATTTTTAGGCGAAAGCCACAAACATCACTTGTTATATTGTTAATAGAGTAATGATTAGCCTATTTTAAAAAAACTCTATATGAACTTTTCAAAAATAAAAAGCCTAACATTAGCTAGTTTCATCCTTTTGGATGCAGATGTTTTGTTTTAAATTATGGCAAAAAAAATTTTGGTAAATTTGATGCTAAAAGTAATAAAGGAATTTTTCTTGGTTATTCTTTAAATTCTAAAACTTTTCGTGTTTAACAAAAGAAGTTTAGTAGTGGAAGAGTCTATACATGTTTTTTTATAACTCTAACCTTCCTCCTAAAAAGGATTTTGTATTGATGATGAAGATGCATAAATTTTTCACAATGATAATAAAGTTGATCAATTATCAAGTGAGAAGGAATAAGAACAAACTCAAGATGCTCTAAAGGAGCTTACAATAGAGGAGAGGGAAGTCACTCATCCAAGAAAGTTCAACTATGTGAAGGATGGTAAAATTTTAGGAGATCCATCCAAAAGGGTAACCACTCAATCTTCTCTTAGAAATACTTGTAATTATTTTGTATTTATTTCATGCATTAAGCCTAAAAATATCAAAGAAGCATTAAATGATGAATATTGGATATTGGCTTGCAAGAAGAATTAAATTAATTTGAGAGAAGAAAAGTATGACCCCTAGTTAAAAGGCCTAGTGAAAAATCTACTATAGGTACTAAGTGGGCTTTTAGTGTAACACCCCCAACCCGGCCTGGACGTTATGGCCGAATCTAGCGGTGTCACATGGTAGTGTTTTTCGAAAGAATGAGTTGTCGTAGAAAACCTCTTATCTTTACCACCTCTTTACACTCTCTTATGCTTAATTCCAAGACGTGTCGATCAATTT
>CM025150.1:7151502-7161535 GCA_013467495.1 Gossypium gossypioides
TATTATATGAAATTGAGGCTAATAAGTTGAAATAAACTATTTTATAGATCAAGAACAAGTAGATAATCGGGGAAAAATGAAAATTGCTGATTAGACCTTGAACTTTTACTATCTTTGCAATCTAACCCTGGTAAGTTCGTACGATTTAAATTAGAATAATTTGTAATGTTATATTTGACTTGTGGATTATGATTTGTTGAATAATCAACAATTACAAATAATTGCTGATTAGACCTTGAATTTTTACTATCTCTACAATCTAACCCTAGTAAGTTCGTACGGTTTAAATTAGAATAATTTGTAATGTTATATTTGACTTGTGGATTATGATTTGTTGAATATTCGTATTTTTAAGTATGCCTCATATTTCAGTCAAATTTAAGAGATAATCTCCTAGTTAAATTTTGTTTATTTGTTTCAATAGAACTTAGATTAGCCTAGATTATTCTATTATTATTTGACTTATGAATTTAGCCTATAAATAGGCTCTTTTAAAACCTTAGAAACTACACACATTAAAATTTTAGAATTCATAACACTTTTGGAGAATTTTGTGTTTACGTTTTGAGGGTTTCTTATTTTCGAGTTTCGGGGTTTAGTTTTTATCTCCATCTTTTGTACTCTTCATTCTTTTGCCATTATAGTAAAATTATCTCTACCTGTGTTTTTTATTCTCTTTGAAGGGGTTTTTCCACGTTAAATCTGTGTGTTTAATTTCTCAATTTATTCTGCTATTTTTTACTTGTTCGTTGCTTAATTGGGTCGATCCCCAACACGCATATATATTTATAAAATGCTATAATCATAAAGTTAATTCAAGGTGAGAAATGTAATTGATTTGTAAAATATTATGTAATTACTTGTATCGAGCCTGGAAGGACATAAGATAGGATACAATTGGCATGCCAATAAGTTATATTGCGCACTATATGAGATTGACTTATGATGTGATGATGATTCCTGACTTGTTACTGTCCACTGAATATACCGGAGTCCAACATTTATTGCGGACTACCGTGTTATATTTATAATGATTCTGACATGTTACTGGGGGCGGATGTAAAGCCTTCGGGCTTGGCATTTGGTGCCCAGGTGTGTTTCAGAGGGTTGTTAGCCTACGGGATAGGCACTTGGTGCCCAAGTGTGTTCTCGGTTGGTTTGACTTGTTTGAGCGTTCTAATGTGTTCTGGATAGTTAACCGTGTATCTGAATCCGTTTATACCGTTCATTGGGAAGATTTTCAATGGTTATATGATTCGTTATTTAATCTTATAAATGTCTACATGATCTTCTGAATGTATAAATGAATTTGTATTGAATGATCTAGCTTAATTGATCAGATTATACAATATGTGTATAAACATGAAGACTCACCTGTGAAATGGTTGTAGTTGACAGGATTATTGTTTATTAATTGTTATTGTATAATTGATATGTTTATAAGGTAAGTCTGATTGTTTCGATCGTTGAACTTATTAAGCTTTATTGAAACTTACTCGTATCATTTTTCCTATTGCTTTGTAGATAACTTTTTGTGGAATTGGGCGACTTGATCAACCTGAAGATCACACTATCCAGATATCTATTGATAGATTTTGACATGATTACTTTGGGTTATATGGCATGTAATAGGTGTCTTGTATATGTTTTGGATATTTAATATTTGTGGTGCATTTTATACTTGGATGATGTTGTGTAAACTTGCTTTGGGCTCATTTATATATATGTTTTTGGCATATGGCTTGTAAAGGTCTATATGTAGATGATTTGGTCATTTTCGGTTAAGCTGCTTATGAATTGATAGGTTGTGGTAGAATTGAACATGAATGGAAGGTATGAATTGGTAACTTTAGCATGTGTAGCATGTGTTTAACGTATGTATTTGTGAGCTTTGAATGTGAATTGGTTGGTGCATAAAATGTGGTGTCATTGAGGGTATATTGGTTAGGCAATTAGGTTGTATGTTTTGGTATGTTTTTAGCTTGTTTGAATATGTTTTGAAGGTATATGAATGCTTGTTTTTGGTTTGATTTGGCACCTAAGAAATTGGTATAGTTTGCCTTGTTTTGGAAGCTATTTTAGGTGCACACGGCCTGGGACACGGGTTGTCACACGGCTGTGTGCCACACACGATCACTCCACACGGCCATGTGGACTATTTAATTTTGATGCAAGTTTATCACACACGATCACATGTTGTTACATAGTCTGAAGACACGACTGTGTGACCTTATTTCGATTTGTACACAGGCGGGCACACGGTTTGCGACACGATCGTGTGACCCAAATTTCGAATTGTACATGGCCTTATTTTTTAGCCACATGGTCTGGGCTCTGTCACACGACTGTGTGACCCCTGTTTCCAAAATTTTCATATTTTTTTCATATTTTTCTGTTTTGTTTTAAATTAGTCCCTAATTGTTTTCAAACTATATTTAGGGTCCCGTAAGTTTGATATAAGGCATGTAAGTGTATTTAAATTATGCTTAATATGTGGATTGAATATTGATATTTAAATTAATATTTGAATGGTTTTATTATGTTATTTGATTTGATATGTACCATAATACTCCGTAACTCTAATCCGGCGACGAAGACAAGTTAGGGGTGTTACATAATTTATAGCTTTTCAAATTATTATTTAGTTAATTAATAATTGAAGTTTGGTTATAATGAATTTGATGAATGTAGAAAAATTAAATATAGTTTCTCATAGATTCTTTTACGGTAAAGTTGTCATGATTTTAACAGAATCAAATTCGGGTTGAAAAAATTATTTAATTGGGGAATTAATTTACTTAAATTAATTTATGATGTTTATTTTGGAAAATAGAAAAATATGTATGGGGTTGGATTGAATCATAAAGTATTGGGTTGGATTGAATTATAAAGTATTGGGTTAAAAGTACAAAAAAACACTTATAATTGGACTCAATATAAGAGAGGATCAAATCCCCGTCATATTACATATGAGTGAAAGCACACCCGATTAGCCTCTCTCTCTCCTAGCTCAACTAGGAAGTTTTTCTATAAAATAGATTTCAACTACTTCAACAAGGTGTTCACTTATTCTCTCTATAAATAGATGGTACCGGTAGGACTAAATACACAAAAAGTTTTACACAACTTTGAGATATTTTTGTTCTGCCTGAAAATAGTGAGAATTTATTTCTAAGTATAAATTTTGTTTCCAGAATAACAATTCTATCGGTTTTTATTAAAGAGAGATTTTTTTTCCCACTAAAAGTAAAATATATAATTTATGGTTGTGTTTGATTCAAATTTGTTCGTACCCACACTCGAATTTTAATTTTTCGCTGTGTAAAAAAACTGTTTTCGAACCAAATTTTTTTCCCAACAAATCAATCATCAATTTAATTAATGGTGTTATAAAAATGCCATTACATGTATAAAATAATTTATATTATCATGAGGGTAAATTTATCTTCTTAATAAAACAGGTAAAAAATTTACATATGGTGATATTTGAACTCATGCTACCAACATTTATAAAAACTTTTTTTACCATTTCAACCAAAATTTTATTTTGATAATTTTATACATTTTAATATTTTTACACAATTTTTCTCACGTCTTTTGTATATATATCGATAATCTCTACTAATTTAAAGCCCTGATTGAGTTTCGTGTCACTAGTCAAGTGAGACCAACTCAATTAATAAATCTCTACTAATATTAAAGCCCTGATTAAGTTTGATGTCACAAGTCCAGAGACACCAACTTAATTAATAAATCTCCACTAACATTAAAGCCTTGACTGAGTTTGGTATTAGGAGTTAAGTGACACCAATTCAGTTGATGAAATTACGAAAATAATATTACACTTTTTAAATAAATTATGTTATTAAAAGGGTATTTTTATCTTTTATCTTATTTTAATAAAACCAATAAAAAGAATGCAAGTATTAAGATTTGAACCCAAGCCATTAGAAGCTCTACTATTATTAAAGGTCAAGAGAGTTTGATGTCATGACTCAAGTGACACCAACTCAATTAATAAAATTATGAAAGTAACCTTACATATTTTGAATAAGTAATATTATTATGATGATACTTTTATTGGTTTTTAGTAAAACCAATAAAAAATTTACAAATATTAAAATTTCAAACAATAAAACATTAACTTTACCATTGCAACAAAAGTTTAGTTTATTTTAACATTTTTATGTAAACTTTATTATATCTATCAATTGTATATCTCTACTATTATTAAAGCCCTAACTTAGCCTAGTGTCACAAGTCAAATGAGACCAACTTAGTTGATGAAATTATGAAAACAACCTAATAAATTTTGACTAAATTATATTATTACAATGGTGCTTTTGCCTTTTTCTTATTTTGATTAAAACCAATAAAAATTGTAAATATTGAGATTTGAACTCATGCAATATGTTTCATTGTTTATTGTAGATGCGCATCTATCTTTTAAACTAAATTGGCAAAAAAAAAAAAAATTCCTTCCTCCAAAAATAATATCCAAATTAGGGAATGAAGAATGCTTTCCCCCATTTAACTTCCCCTGCCATTAACCAAGTCTATTTTCTTCATTATAACAGGTTATGAACATGTATCAATAATTTGTTTTATTAAGGGATAGGGATGAAAAAGTATGATTAATATCAATTAAAAACTTATGTAGACTTACATTTATGCTAATTGATTGGAGCTTTTCAATGGGCAAAAGAGACAATCCATTAGTTTGAACAGTCATGTTGAATGATGAGTTATTATTCTGATCTTTATAAGCTTAAACCCCATTAGGAAACAAATTTGTTCACATAAAAAACAACTGAAATATATCTATAATTTTAGCCAAACTTACCTTAAAGGAATTAGATTCTATAAACTATAGGCCTGCACAAAAGTTGAGCATCATATCTTGAAGAGATAAATAGTTCAATGGCATAAAGGATTATAGTAATCTATCAAATGCATATAGAGAGAGAAAGTTAAAAATATGAAGATAAATGTATATTAAATGAGAAGATATAAGAGAATTGGTCCTCATATGTCACATAGTTGCAAAGTTGTGGTCGGCCGGCGCCCGCCCTTGGTATTTATGCTTTGGTTCGGAAAACTAGGATACCTCTTATAAACTACCTTAAAAAAACATAACATTGAATCTTTCATATCTTACACTTGTATTAGGAATATATGTATATATATCTACACCATTATTTTACTTTATCAAATATTATTCATTTGAGTGCCAAATCTAGCATATGCATCAATTAATATTGTTTCAAAAGTGCCCAATTACAACAATGTCTTTAACAAACCAAACCCTGCCTTTTCACCTAGAAGATCTAATCTTGTTTTACTCATCCTGTCAAATTTTGACATGTTATTTATTCTTCTATTAAAGCTTCAATAGAAACTTTTCTTTAATTTAGTCCTCAAGCTGCTATAACTTCTTCACTCGTTCAATACAAAGAAGAAAAATTGGGTCATTATCGAGATTAAAATCAATTCCTTCCTTCTCATTTATTGTACATGAAAAATTGAATAAAAAAAGTTACATTATTGATACTTGTATTAAAGGGTCGTAGACAATACATGAAAAGCAGCATTGAGGGATACATTAGAGATATGATTGTAAATATATTTGTTTTAAAATCAATAAATTGATTACTCCTCATTACCATAATCTAATTATCTTCAGGAAGTCTGAGTGAAAGTTCCAATAAGGATATATTTTTCAGAAAATGACAAATTTGTTACTCAACTACTTGAGGATCACATTATAACCTTGCAAATTTAAAAGAACAATCATTTTCTTTTTCTGTTCACTTTGATAGTGAAATGAATATGACTATCCAAGGCAAGCTAAACCCAGATATCTTCTAAGTTTCATCTTATTTGTTTTGGTTTTACTCCTATACAAAGGCAAACTAAGATAAAATTTAGGCCTGGAATTGGTTCTATAACCAAAAATATGAGTGATAAATTGACCATAAATGAACAAAATGGAGTAAAACAGATAGATATCAAGGGGGTAAACTCGTTGATTAGGCTATCCCTATCTAATACCATGATTACAAGTACTATTGGATCTCTTGTTGTCAAACAAATGAGAACCAGCAGCCGGAGAAGAATCTTATGATCCATATAGCAAAAGCAAGGACTTAAACAACTGTCACATTGTTTGCAAACAAAATCATATCAAAATTAATATGATACAAGAAATACTTATCTGTTAAGTTCTGCCCGTGATGGAACAACCGGTACCAGAAAATTCCCATACCATGAATCAAATTTCATAAAATTTCCGGTGCAGCCATCTTGTTGTGCTTGAGCTACAGCAAAATTTTTGTCTTGTTGGATTCTGAAACTATTAATATCACTTGTTTGTACACCTGGAATCTGATCGGATAGACATAGTATAACTTAAACAAGGTTTAAAAAGGGTAGAAAAATGAAACATCATGAGAATAGAAGCAGGAGAAAAGGCTTTACCCTCGAACTACTTGTTGGTTTTGCATCTTTGAGAGTCTTTGAAGCAGGTGAAGCAACAGTCCTACAAAAATAAAATAAAATCCCAAGTAAGGACTCATCATGAGTTTATTCTTCGTGAGCCATGGCATATGAACAATTTAACAACAGAATGAAACAACATGATGCAACAAACTGGCAAGAATTTAAGTTCTCTTTGTTAGAGTGGTGTTATCCCACATTAGTTTAATTTTAGATTGTCCATGATCTCACATTCAAGTTAGACTTTTCCACCTATTACCAATTGGCTTTATGTTAGATGCTTAACATGATATTAAAGGACAAGTTTGGTAATGTTTTTCTTGCTTGTGATTCTCGTCTTTTACCTCTTCCAATTTTGTAATATGATAGGGTCTTCCATCTCCAACTACATGACATGGATGGGTGCCTGTTAAAGTGGGTTTATCCCATATTACTTAAATCCTAGATTGCCTATAATGTTATATGTTAGATTGAATGCTTAACATTCTTTTTCTTGTGGAAGCTTATTGCTTGTGAGATTGGAACTTGAGGCAGGGGATATGAAATAAGAACCAAATCTTTTCTTCTATTTAGTAAGAAATAGGTATATTCTGGTTTTACGTCCGATTGTATTATAATTATAGTTATGCGGACATGTATTTTTTTGTGATTGTACTTGTAAACTCTTCACAGAAAAAAGTGTGTTGAGACCGAGTATCTACTTTAGAGCGTCTCACTCCCTCAACGGAAGATATTGTCTCCGTGTCAAGGTTTTGTCTCCCATAATCGGAGAAGAGCCCAAAGGGGCTCACAGAGTTTAGTGATCGCCTCGGCTAGTGGAGATACAACGTGCAAACTCACGGCAGAAGTGTCAGTATTGTGCAAAATTTTAATTATGCATATTGCACCTTAAGGGATTCGAACCACCAACCTTTGCATCCATGGTACCACTTGGCCCACAGGCACAATATGCATAATTAATATTTTACACAATATTGACACTTCCCTCGTGAGCTTGCAAGTCATATCTCACCAACTGAGGCACTCTTTAAACTCCGTCAACGCATTTGGGCTGTGCTCAGAGTACAAGAAACAGAACTGCGACACAGGAACAAGACATTCCGTTGAGGGAGTGAGACAGTCCAAAGCAGACACTCGCTCTCAACAAATTGTTTTGAATATTTCAATTTCATCCCAAACCCTAGTTTGCCAATTCACATAATTTCTCCATCCATTATCAGCTTATCCTATGCATCAATTCCCAAATACAAAACAAATGCTGAAAATTGAATTCTAAATGGAATCCCATCCTTCACTAAAAATAAAAGTTGAATTTGCAAGCAGACAACTTACAATTTACCAAAAGGGAAAAACAAAATTTCAGTGAATAAGCTCATGCTTTCCAACACACTCTAAAAAGCAAGCATCAAGCAACTCAGATGAGCATATTTTTCTCAAGAGAAAGAAACACATAGAAGAAAAACGAAAAACCAAGAGCGCAGAGAGGCGTATAAAGAACATTACCGGCGAGGCGGTGGCTTATGGATTTTCCTCTTCTTGAGTTCAGGTCCTTCCATTCTCTCGCTAATACCGGCTTTCAAATTTTTCCAAATTTATACGCACAGTTGGTGATATAGATCATGGGCCATCCCGCAATAATAAACTATTGCGGGTATGAGGCCCAAAACTATTAGGGTTGTCGGGTAATGTCAGGTCCATATTTGATGTGTTCATATCCATGTTTGTTTCCACCGGATAAATAAACATCAGGGTTCTCAATCTTTCACTCCAAAATATTGGTGGTGCTATTTGGTTTTAATCGAATTAATCTATTGAAATTTAATTCTGATTTTAAAAAAATATATTTAATTATAGATTTATTTGTTGCATTAATGAAATTAAGTTATATTGAAATAATCAAAATTTAATATTTGAGTGTTATTTTAATTATCAGTTAAATTTAATCGTGTTGATGTGTGAGATTTAACAAGGAAGAGAAACAAAGAAGGAAATGGAGGTGATGATGGAGGTTAGTTCATCCTGTCTGGACGGGGAACATGAGAGTATAGAGAATAAAAATAGTGGAAGTGTGAGCTGGAAGTAGAATGATAGAGTGTAGACTAGTATGCTTAGACAATAGATCCCTACTCCATCATCTTGGAGGATATTTATAGGCAAAGTTTCATGTTAGGTGGAATTAATGTGACGGATCCACTATCAGGCCATAATTATTGGATGTGTGGGGAAATGTCCGTGATGAGACGCATTGTCATTCTCCTTGAGTTGTGGTACGAAGTCGTTAAACACATGTAAGGTTTGGTGATCAAAATGATCACATTCTTAACAAAAGATCAGGTGATCGGAAGAATAAGTAACTAGTCTCATTGAGCAATTACCTCCCGCTTGACTGGGTGATCGAGACAAAAGGTTGAACTTCTGATAACTACCTGCTACCATGTGTCCCAAGGTGGGGAAGGTATAACAAATCATGTTAAGCTTTTATACTTTTTGTTGTTTATTTTAGATTTTTAATATGCATTAATTTGATAATTGATAGCTCTTATAATCTTTATTCTGTTTTGCTTCTGATTTATTTTCATAATTTAGTTGGATATATAGGATTATCTATTTAAAAAATTAAAGAATTATTAACTTTGTTTCGTTACACACTTCGAATTAGATTAGATAATAGTACACTCACAATGTGAATTACAATTTTATGTAATAATTTTTAAAAAGAATTGATATAACACTTAAATATAGTTTTAGTTAAAATAGTAAAATAAAATTATTAAAAATCATAATATTTTTTATTTGAATCCCACTATATATAAATATTTTTTAAAATTGTATATTGAAAGACAAATTTGCTTTAAAAATAACATCTACTGTTTTATAAAAATGATGAACTTTTAGTAAATTCTCCACTGAATAGTGGTTTGGTTGAAATGTGACATTTATGTTAGAACATTTTCAAAATATATATAATGTTCCAATAGTCATAAATAAAAAGTTATAAGTTACCAAAAGTTATGTCACTTAATAAAAAATAAAGGGTAATAATTATTCAAGTAGATATCTATTGAATAATTATGTTTATGGCTAAAGATATGACTATCCATTTATGTAATTATATCCCTATGAAGAGACATGAGACATCCTATAAATAGGAGTGAAATGTAATTTTCAGGACACCCTGGAAAAAAAACATCAAAAGTTTCTTTATATTCTTCCATCATCTTTTATATTCCTAGATTGCTTTATAAAGAATTACTGCGGAAATTATTTATAGAAATTGATATTATTGTTATGTTTTGCTCAATACTCAGTGGACTGTTACCGTCAGTGCAAAACGTCGACAGTCATTGGGCTTCATTGTATCCTCGAGATTTATTTGTCAGTAACTCTTTTGCACATGATGGGGGCGAATAAAACCTTAAAGAAAGTGATATTGATACAAGCTTTAAAGCTTTCATTCATTTCACATAAATTTATTTTATCCCCACACACCTACAATTTACTTAATAAAAAAAATTAAATATTAATAAATATAGATCTA